>DWDX01003065.1:0-13843 GCA_018245675.1 Agara michaeli | reverse complement strand
ATTATAATATATAGTAAGGCACGACAGTTTAAATAGTAATTGTAAACCGCAATAGTTTACATTGAATTTTACTCGTCTGTAGTATTATAGTGTTTCAAAAGTGGTCGCCAAAATAAATTAATGATAAATAAATTTCAGTTAATTTCCATATACAATTAATAAATGTCAAAAACATCACCTAGACACAAATGGTATACTTAACATTTCAAAATGTCATCACACAAATATTAATAGAGATTATTTTATAAAAATCGTTAAATCCCACGAGAGCGGACGTGAATTGCGTCCAATTAGCCAAATATATTTGCGTATTACGCTATATATTACGTATTTGTTACGTCTTTTATAACTTTTGTTTAAAAAACTTTTCTCATCCACTGTTACGTATATGTGGCAAATAAATGTAACCCACAACCCGTCAAAGCCTGTCGTAGCGGCTCGAGACCAGATCAGCTACAGTATTACCAGACTGCTGTAAAAGGTAACTACTCGTAAATTACGCTTCCGAGGTTTTGAGCGGCTAGACTGAAAGTTGAAACCCCGGGAAGGATGACGCTGTGAGAGGAGCTCGTTCAAGGCGCCACGGCGGAGGAGACCGGTGTGTTCCGTATGGAGGTATCCGAAGTATCTCGAAGAAGGCCACCAAGGAGGTTTAGTGAGTAGAAAATCGACGTATTTGGTATTTTTAATAACCGGGAACAATTCCACACGCGGCTATCTGATTCCAAATTAGGCTACTAAATGCCTGTGTTATGATAACCAGACAACTGATAAACATACAATATAATTCTCATATATAATAGATATTTTAATTACGCGCAGGCACAGACCAAACAAATGTGCTCATAGCAAAAATGCTCGTCCTGGGTGGGAATCGAACCTGAGACCTTCGGTTTTACAGTCAGGCTCTGTAACCACTCGACCACAAGTCTAATCCTGGCAACATGTAACCATCAGGCGAGATGGTAACCAAACAATGAAAAAGAAAAACTAAAAGCGAAATCGTTGAGAGAAATAGCAATACGCAATATGGCGTTTCTTAACAAATCTCGTAATTAATCCATGTTACGACGTGCTCCTATACTAATGTAATACTAAACGAATACTAATCACTACACAGTACGAAACAAAGTCGCTGTCCGCTGTCTGTCCTTATGTATGCATAGATCTTTAAAACAACGCAACGGATTTTGATGCGGTTCTCTTTAATCGATAGAGTGATTCAAGAGGAAGGTTTATATGTAGTAATACGTCGAGGTGAACTAAACACACATTTTACGAAATTCTACCTCCGAAGGGAATTGCGGGGGCGGTTACGGGATGAAGTAATGATACGGGATGAACTAATGTAATGGCTAATCGTCGATGCGTAAAAACGTGCACCATGTGACACCACCTTTACACGTACTTGCATCGTGTAACATGTTTTTTTCTTGTCTATTTTTATGTACCAACGTGACATCATTTTATCTTGTTACGATACCACATTACCGTTTATTCCACAATTTGGATCTCTTAAATAATTCGGATTGTAACGTTGTTTAAAGATGAGATCAGACTGGTCTATTGGTCTCGTGGTAATGCAGTAGTGGTCCTAAATGCCGACCTGGGTTCGATTCCCATGCAAGGCGAATATTCTTTCGTTGAGCACATTTGTGTATTCTGTGTCTGGGTGTAATAAAAACATATTTTTACCTAGTAAGTATATAGGGTATATATATGTATGTTTATCAGCTGACCGGTTATCATAACGCAGACATTTAATTGCCCAATTTGGAATCAGATAGCCGTGTGCGGATCTGTCCCCGGCTATTATTATTGCAGTTTCGAGGCAGTTTCTGAAGATTTTATCCGTTTGTTATTATGACTCATAACGCACGTATGATTTCGCTCGCAACCACTAAATACCTTCGCTACACAGCAAGTCGACTAAGAAAATGCACGAGCAGTGTCACGGCTATGCAAATGGATGACGTTATGGATAGATTATCCACGATGTTGCTACTAAGGACTACTGTCCACTTATAACAAACATAACAAAAAACAGACGATATGAGTATCTCCTCCTTTTTGAAGTCGGTTAAAAATGAAATACAGCTGGCATTGAAAACCGTAAAACTAAGGGGAACGATGAAGCTCTCATTTGTTTCTCGCAGTATTGTCAAGACGGAGAATACGGACGGGAGATAGAGACAGAGAGAGAGGAAAGCGGCAGAAGTGTTTGGCGAAATGCAGACAACGCTGGTACAAGACCGAACACAGTGCTGCGGATTGAAGGATACCTATTTCCTGTAGTGGACGAAACTAGGCCGAAGATGTTTTTTTTTTTGTATCATTCTTTAAATTAGGCTAACGTTGGCCCGCGATTCGGCCAGATGGGAAGCGGAAATGCTTATTAAGATGGATATCTAGGAAAAAGCCCATTCGTATAAAATTTAAGGTCGGTGCAATTCACGTAAAAAAACTGTCGATGTTTCCCAAACTAAACCTTTCATAAATATCAAATCGTTCACGATTGAGTCTAGCGTTTACCGTGATAACATAATTACGGACTTTTAGTGTCTACTTCAGGCAGAACATTCTAGAGCCTCGGTGTCAATTGGCTGTTAACCTTATTCCGGTTAATTAAACATGTTAGTTAATGACCGGGTTACCACAACAATGGTACTTTAAACCAACAACCCAAGTCTCCGATTCCATCTATATTGCCTAGTTTGAAGAATGTAAGCAATCTAAGCAATTTTCACGGTTCTGCCTAATATGACGACTTGTACCTATGCATGTACTTCTAAAGCGTCCATGGAAACAGGGAACCGATCATAAATGTACAACTTGGTCAACCATTCAATGAGTGACCCCAGTCGCGTGACGCTAGTTTCAATAAATTCGTACTATGAGCTACAAATATAAATAATAAGAAATATAATAGTCGCAGTAATTTACACTTGCTTGTATTCTCTATTGAAATCATCTCTTCATCGCTGCTTCGGTGTAAAACGAGCCTAAGAATTGGAATGGCGGTTAGATTAGCTAACAACAGATTAACTGACGTAAATAGTATCGGTTTACAATGACCGGGCAACAACATGCCTCGGATAAGCGGGTCATGGATTGTTAATAACACCCGCAATTAGGGCTGCCTACTGCAAAAACGATTATGTAGCGACCGACCGAAATTTCTAGTTGTAGGCTAGTTTCAGCAAAAAATCCTAATGTTTTTGGAAGCGGTTAGCAGTTTGGCATAGAGAATGCCTAAAACTTCAGGGCTTTAATCTGCTATTTTTTTAAACAGTCGCCGTTGGATAGCTACGCGTGAAATACTATGTAGGAGAGTTAGCAAATCATTGCCAGCTTTGAAGAGCTCTCTTTTACCTCTGTTCTTGAAGATACGACTGCAACATATCCAGTTAAAATTAATGGAACTTCATTCTTAGACAATGAACAAAGAAAAGTAACATCGTTTCTCGGTCCAGGAAACTTTGTTTCTAAAGAAAATTATTATCTATGCATTCTTGTTTTGACTAATCCCAGGTTATGTCTGTCGGGAAATATAGACGCCGGCAGGGTTTTAGGCTATAGTCTACCACGCTGACCAAATGATTGGTAGACTAAAGGTAGACTGAAAGTAAGTTAGTATAAAAATGTTACTAAATTGATTTTATAAACTGAAGTATGCGAGGTAGACGCAGAGCGAGACTTAGACTGTCCTATCTCGACCAAATAGGTCAGAAACTGGCTGACGGAGAAGTCAAGAGTCTCCGAAACCGGCGTGTATGCATGAAGAGAGTGATGAATGTAGACGAAGCGCCTCAGGTTTGCAAGAACAGAGATATTTGGCACTCGGTGCTCTCTGCCTACCCCGTTAGGGACCTGGCGTGATGTTATGTATGTATGTGTAAACCGAAGTACGTAAGTTTCGAGCACATAATTCGAATATGCACATGCGATTGTGTAAAGGAGTCAGCACACTGCAGCGCCGGCCAGCAACGGTCTGTTACACAATCGTTGCACAACATTTCACGTTCACGGGTTCACGCACAATTAGGTGCACCGTATGGCTTCAACCATAGAGCTGAAACCCTGCAGAAATGGCATGTATAATGAAGTGTATTAGCAGTGATAGTCTAGTGGTTTGATATTCAGCCTTCGATCCTGGCACGCACCTCGGACTACTTACGTTAAAGCTTAAATATCACTTTCTATAATGGTGAAGACCGTAAATCGTAATTGTAAAATCGTAAGTAAACCTTAGAGATTTTATAAACTTTAAACATTTTTATACTAATTAATATATTAAACTATTTTATACAATAACGTAATGGTTAATTATACTGAAAATATGAACACTAATTCTGTCTATCTCTTTCCTACAAGGTGGTGAAGACCTGCGAAGACAGCGGAAGTACGCTGCATTCAGAATGCCCAGGACCTGCTTTTGAGGCGCTGATTTGTGGAGGCATCCCCTAAAAGCAACCTTCACATCGAGTGCTTATCGGGATATGCAAAAGACATCGAGTGCTCAATATCTGTAACCTCGCAGACCAGACGTGCTTCTAAAAACTAATGTTGCCATACTTAATAATGAATTGAATGCGAGTTCTATTTAGCATCTTGTCTACGAATCCTACGTATACTATAGTTTACGGAAGTTCGGAGTTCGAAACGTAATTCGATGTCTGTGATTGGATGTGTATGTAAATATTATATTTAGATGTTTCCTACGTAAATATTTCCGCAAAGTGTACAGAGCCACGCAAGACGTAATGCGCGAGCAATATTTAATTAGTAAGTACGTAGTTGATTTAATAGAAAAATAGGTAAATTCACATACTTCCTTCTGCACAAATTATTATTATTAATATTCATGAGAATTATTTGAATATTTTACGAGTACGTTTAATAGTTTCTACTGATAAGCAATGAAATTTAAATTTAATTGAACAGAAATCACTGGATATAAATAACACAATACCCAACTTTTCCGAAGTGCAATGACCCTGATAATACGAAAATTGGACAGGATTTTGAAATACCTATTCCCGTTGAAAAAAATCCTATAATATATCATTTAAGTCAGATGCCAATAAAATATATGTTAGATAATGTAAATAGCAAAATTAATATTGTAATGCAAAATTATTAGCGTAACAAATAAAGGTAATTCATGATAAAGCTTAATTAGTTAATAATTAGACTACAGACATCTTATAAATTTATTTATTAATGCAATAACCTAGAAATTAGGGGTTACGAAGGGCAAACGTAAAGTAGTGAAAGGTGATAAAATGGAGTAGAATTAATTGAAAATTTAAAAATGCTTTGTTTCATTGCAACATAACAAATCATCGTTCATCATTATCATCGAGATTAGAATATACCAGTACACAATAACTTTAAGTGGCTCAACATGTGACGTGTTCTGTTTGGTTAGTTCAGATATTGTGTCTACGCAGGGTACAACAATGTGCCTACCAACATGACCTATGACGTCTGCTGCAGATTATTATCTCCACGGTATCTGTGGAGTGCAAAGTAAATAACAAAGTAGCACTACCGTGATATAATAACGTATTGATTTACGAGTACGTATGCAGTGTTAAATAAAATAATAAAATGTATTTATTGTTCTACCTTTTTAGTGTTCCACCCTTTCACTGTTCCACCCTTTTATTGTTCCAACTCTGAAGAAGGGACTCCTCGCATGATGATGTATACGGTCTTTACACAATAGAGTGGGATTGCCATACTTCACACATGTCAAAAAAAATGGAGAATCTGATTATTTTTCTTCAATGCGTTCATTGTGTTGATATACATATATTCTGTTTTAAAATATACAACTCAAGTAACTTTTTAAAACGTGTACCCTACCAGGACTCTACTATAAACACAGACTAGAGCTATTTCAATTTCGAAATTCAAACAGTGCATTCCTTTTGACGTAAGCACACAATAACAGAATTTTCAGAAATTCAACCCTCAACAGAATTACAGAAGTAATGAAAAGCGGAATTGTTCAAATTGAAAGTCGATACTTTGATTTATATTTACGGGAAGTCGCGCGGAGGACGGAAATGTTAAGAAGGCGTAAATCGCGAGCATAAGTAAAGAAGTATACAGGAGTGGTCTATTTACAGTACCCATTAATATGACACTGAGGTCGCACTGGCGTGATATAATGATCGATCTGGGACACGAACGTCCGCATAACAATTACGCGTATTAATGCAACGACATGACTCGGGTCATCGCGAAACCCTTGCGGGTATTATCCACTTGACGGACCTTGTTATGACGTTTGGAATGTCCGTGGCGCTAGGGACGATGCTCGCGACCGCCTAGCAACAAGCAGCAACGAGAGTGGAGCTACAACAAAGCATCTTCTCTCTCACTTCTGTTGTAACCCGTAAAAGTGTTGCTCGACTTTCGTGAGAGTCGATACAGCGCGGTATATTCTATCCCACTAAAAATAGTGTGGGAAGTTTTTCATGTTACCGCTAAGAGAGATCTGTCAATAAAAATGTCGAATTTTAAATGTTTTTCGGCGTGTTTTGCCGGAAAATTATAACCTTGGAGTTTTGAAACCTATCTATTTATATGTATTGTATTATTTTTGTACATAATTTCACAGTTGAACTATATGAATGGACAGTAATAAGGAATGTAACAAATACATCGGGTATTTCTGAAGCATTGTATATTAACAAAGGTATTGAAGCATTGTTTCGGATATACAATTTGTTCGGTTCAATACACTTTTTTGTACCTCAATTATAATGAGAGGACATTTCGTTTTAGATACATTGGGTTTGTAAGTACACGATATTCCCCGATGCGTTTGTAATCACGAGGACATAACTCGTCCCTACGAAATCTCGAATATAAGTGGAGTTAGTTCATCCCTAATATTGGGGTCGGTTTGTACCCAACAAAAGACGGAGTTACCAAACATCCCAGTGTGAAATAATTCTCTCAGCCAGCAACCAACCGGTACAATACATTTTCTTTTTAACTAGCTTTGCCCGCGGCTTCGCCCGCATGTGTGTCACAAAGTTTTTCACGCGTATTAAAATGGTTACCGTGGCTCAATCTTTTTCATAAAACAATGAAATTCCTGGAAAAACTAAAAAAAAGTATGTAAGAAAAAAGCAGCCTATGTTCATCCTAAGACCCTCAAGTATCTCTACATGAAATTTCATCACAATCGGCTCAGCGGTTTGCCGGTGACAATATCACAGACAGACAGAGTTACTTTCGCGTTTATAATATTATAAGTAAGTATGGATTGTTCGAAATCCCGAAGCTCGAAGCTCGAACTCACATAATCGACTCATTGACGATTTGTTTCCGTTACGCAACAAGTTGTTTTTGTTTGCGTCGCTATCGGCGCGTAGCTGTCAGCGCTGCGGGTTATCAGCGGCGACTGATAGATGATACGATGAGAACGATAAAGTTATGTTTACATTTATTAGTTGTATCTATTCATGTGTATACGGTGACTGTTATGTGTAA
The DNA here is from genome assembly GCA_018245675.1 of Agara michaeli. Lineage (NCBI taxonomy): Eukaryota > Metazoa > Arthropoda > Insecta > Lepidoptera > Hesperiidae > Agara > Agara michaeli. The sequence goes on along the minus strand of DWDX01003065.1, from coordinate 6,331 downwards.
TGGGAGACACAAAGGTCGTTCACCTGACAGCCTCATATCCATAGCACTCGTAGGTCGATCGACTGCAGTACCACTAATGGGGATAGGCCGAGTAGTCGTTGAAAACTCGGCCGAATAGCTCGGTTCCGAGTAGCTGTTACCGAGTACCGACAGGGTCGATATAATAGTTTTTTTTTTTTTGAACATCCGTGATAGTTGCGCCCAATGCACATCAATATCCAACCTCAAATAAGGGCGAAGTAACACATGGAAATATTCTACTCGAAAACAAGTTTATACACATTTTTGCGCAAGAATCCTGTATAAACCCATACCGAGTAAAACGTAACATCACGCCTGTAATCCTGTATAAACCCATACCGAGTAATTCGTCAGAATACTTATTTTTCATGAATACTTCAAATTTGGAAGAAATTTCTAGCTTACTCCAAGCATTCACTGCGAACGTCAAGACAAGAGTGAGTAATTATGGCGGGTACAAGAACTAAAGTAATGTTATAAATGTTATCTTTAAATAAACTTGGAACATATAAATTGATATAAGTATTATTTAACAAACAGTTTATTAACACTCTGTATCTTATCAATTATGCAAACATAAAAATAAATACTAATAATGCACCCTTTTTACTTCGGGTCATAAAATATGCCAACGATGACAAAATTATTATCAAACACGTTTAATTCGGCGACCATAATGTTGAAATTGCGATCGTATTTTTTTAAAACCTGTCCCAACAATAAAGCGGCCATTACTCCGAGTGGCTGGCCGTCACAAATGTTGCAACATATGCATTTAATTTTATTTTCTACTCGTTGCCAGGGAAGCAACGTTGAAAACGAAATTATTCCCATACATGTTTTAATTTTCTCAGTGATTTTAAATGCGTTCTGTGTAGTTTGTGTTTTTTTTATCGTCGTCCTTTTTGTTTTGAAGCGTCGTCAGAGTAACACAAAAGATTTCACAATAAAAACGTACCGGACGGAGAGAAAAATTGTGTTTCTTGTTCATACATACTGACATGAAAAACATTCCTTGGAATTTTAGAAATACCAGCTGTAGCGTAATAGAACTGGCTTTTCTTTATAAGTCTTATAATAATCTTCGTAATTATAATCATAACGTTATAACAGATGCATCCATCAGTTACGCCCTTTCTCCATCGTGTCGTCCTTTTTCCATTTTCAAAGTTCCCGCCGTACTTTACATTCCGTCTTTTTTGTTTTGCAAGTTGTAAGTACCTCAAGTACGTACTGCCAGAGTAAATAGTTATCGAACCTAACCAATGACATAAAATAAATGGACCCTAAAAACAACAACTACTCCAACTTCTTAGATAACATTTGATATGACTGAGATTTAATTTACGGCCAAGTTGCAAACAGCAAGATGGACGTATGAAAATCCAACTTTTGTATTAGTTTAAAATAAGATCTTTTTTCTTTCATTATAATTGAGTACCTACCTATTCCACTTCGTTATTTTTTTTTTACGTAAGTACATTTATAAACTCTCCTTATTTTCTGAACGCATGAAAGACTTCATGACATGACGTTATTATAAAAGTAACTAACATAGAGAAATTGTAAAAAAAAATTAAAACTAAATTTCTCATAGTTTGTTTTTTTTGTTTAACATTAAACTGTTAAATTCAAGTTAAAATAAATTACAAGAATGTCCTTGTTTTTTCCTATAATTCGTAAGCTATTTTTGTTTTACAGTGTATTTTTCGTTCTATTTATACTTTTTATTCTTTGGCTGTGTTTATAAAACTTTTTTAATCTGTTTTGCTATTTAAATAGCTGTTTATCCTTGACCGCAATTCGAACATGAACAAAGCGATCGTATGATCGTACACAAGGGACGAATTACAGCGTGGTTTTAGTTTTTATTGACAAAGTCGTCTGAAACCAGTATGACAGGTGCCATTTTATGTTAATTAGAGTTTTATTGTCACATTAAAGTTAAAAACATAGTTTTTCTTTAATTTTTTTATGTTAGTTATCAGATCTTGTTATGCGGCATTTGTTGGAATTAGTTTCATGAATATCACGGAAATGTCTAACAGGAAGTACAAAGCATACATAGATAGATAGATAAACAATGCTTTTTAAATTTTTTATATATCAATGTTGTTGTTGTTGTATACCTACTACATAAAATAAATGTATAGATGTACTGTACCCATTTGAAGCACATTCTTGTAAAATGACAATTAGAGAACTTTGTATAAATTGAATTTTTTTGTTTTTTGGATAAACAAAATTATTGGTTTTTTATTATCATATCATATTCATATTCATATTTCCATGTATTTGCATTCCACAAAAGTTGTTTACTTTTGAAAAAACAGTCGAGCAATATGTTAATGTAATATACAAAAAGTAAATTAAGGTTGAGCGTATACGATTCATAAACCTAACATAACACCGCAGAAGTACATGTTTGCCTCGCGAGATAACTGGATTTTGCTCGTAGCCATTCATTTCCTTTTATAATAGACATCTACTCAATAGTCAGAGTGGGTACTCGCCCTCGAGCCGCGATTTAAATTTTAAAAACACACGCTCGAGCTTATGGAACTTTCCAGCACCACGTCGAATTATACTATCTATGAGATTAGTTGTGTACAACACCTTATCGGGATTACAAAAAGAACTAATGCTACGTTATCCATCGCTTGCAATCTCGTTGTCATTTCGGGCTTAATGCCTTCTGGCAACACCAATGTATGCGTACCAAATATGTAACGTTGGGTCTGTACCCATGGTATACAAGTCTCGTCGGATCACATCGGGAAGGCGAGCGTGATGGTTTTTATTTCGATGTGTTAAGATTGAAATTGGAATGAATTGTATCCAAACGTAAGATATTTCGTTGGTATCTGATCGTTCAGTGTTTTAGCTCCTTATCGTATTTACTTATGTAATAACGATGACATCATGTTCTATAATGTGGCCAAACTTGTTCTAATACGCGCCATGTTGAATGTAGGTACGACTGAATCTCGTTGTTTATTTCGGAAGAGATTTTGTAGGTATTCTCGCGCGAGATGTTATTTTGTCGTTTTTTTGTTTTCTTTTTTTCTGTAAAGATGGTATCCGGCAGGTTTTTGTAGGCATCGGAGAAGGTTTTAAATTAGTCTCTTTGCTTTTGAACATATTCGAATGTTTTAGAATGTTCTACTGATGCTTTTAACTGCCACTAATGTCTCCGACTAGTTTTAACGATTGTTGCCCTAATAATAACAAGCGGGATTGAAAACGCAATGTCCCTTCCGAAGTACGGACCCTGTATACTCTGTAAATAGTGACTTTAGCGTGTGTAAAACGTCGAGTACATTCGATAGCCGTAAAAGATGCACATCAATATAAACTTGATGTTTCCGTCCCTGAAGCGTGTTCGCCGTATCGCTGAACGAGGTCGTCGAACCCTCTATTAGATTCTCCCCTCACGAAATGTTGATTTTCGGCAATCTGAATTTCCAATCACTTTGTCCTTGGCTCGTGTGAAGAACAGGTGAATGTCGCCTAGTATTTCGGTTGATGCTAGGGGCACATCTGCCTCGTTTCCATATAGGGGTGACGATTGTTGAAAATTAAATAGCGAAAACAGTATCCTGAAGGTGATTGTTGCCAGACCTAAAAATTTTTATGTATGAACCGTATGGAGAAGTAAAAATTATTATTATTATTCTATAATAATTGTTCTATAACAATGACTAATAAAATCAACATTTTTATTGTTTTTGTCAATTTTTAGATGCGGTTTTAGTTTATTTGAATTTGGAATAAATGATATATAGGTTTGTTTTTTTTTCTATTCATCACCAGACATATCATATTACATTTGTTACTGAACTGAAAAAAATTAATGTGTTGCATATGGCGTTCTTACTCCAAATTATATATTAAGTTAGTATATGTAACTACTTAGATATAGATCCATTTTCTTTGTGTTGTACCATTGTTATAACATCGTCATTGTAATGGTAAGTTTGGAACATTAATCTTGACGATAATCAGATATTTTCAAGGACTTTACAGATTTGATAATATTATACACCGAAATACGTTATCAAAATAACAAGTCTGTACTCTGTACATATGATATCTATTCGAAATTTGGAAATCTTTGATATGATTGATTTTTATGCGTAGAAACTTTAGGATACAAGTTAAACCGAATCGATAATAAGAGAATCTTATCTCCTATTTCTATATCATAAGCTGTTAAAAATATATAAACATCTTGTTCTAATACGCGACCATGTGATCCCAAACTGGGCAGACCTGGTGCTATGATAAACGCACAGCTAATAAACTATTTTCATCATTGAAATAATTGTCTTGGCTGTTAATTAAACCCAGAACTCCTTGTTAAATTTAACTCCTCATTCTAAACGAATCTAAAGCCTATTTTCGTCCGTATATTAATAATGACAGTAAAAACATATAACGATATAATTATGTACTGTGCAACATCTGGTGGTTTATCTCTGTCTGCGGCTTCATATGACCCAATTCTGTAATCGATTCGCGACCATAATTACGTTGAATATTCACAGCTCATTTTAAATTAATCGCCAACAATAGATTGTTTAATTTAATTGTGTACGAGCTAATCGACTTGACTGCTAACTGGCGGCCATTGACCTCGTGAGGCTCGTAATCAGTGTTTAGTTATTTTCGCACAAGACCCCTCTACATGAGCTTTGTGTATAGGAATAAGTTGATTTGTTCTGGTCTAAGAATGCTTTTTACGCGCAACAATGACCAATATATTGTTTCCCACGTTCGTTGCAAATGTTTGATGCATACTTACTATACAATAGAATTATGTCTCGACCAAATAGGTCAGACACTGGCTGACGGGGGAGTCCAAATGTCTCCGAAACCGGCGTGGGTATGAAGAGAGTGATGAATGTAGACGAAGCGGGTTTGTAAGGACAGAGATATTTGGCACTCTATTCCTTCTGCCTACTGCGTTAGGGACCTGGCGTGATGGTATAATAACAATTATATTTTAAGATTACTTTATTTTATTTCTTTTCATACATACAAGTACTTACATTAAGTTGATTTAGTAAAAGTAGAGATAACAACTTTTTTGGAAATATCGCGTATTCTCCGGTTTTTATAGCTTCGCTAAGTGAGATGGTGTTAAATGAGCTTACCCTGATTCGAGGGTGCGGTGAGGAGGTAGTCAGTCAGGTCCATGTGGAAAGTCGCAAATAGACGGAGGTACTACAATTAGAAAGACTAAGTTGCGGGACTGGATTGAGGGAATGTTGTCTGAGAACTGAACCTCTGATTAGATCCTTACTGTTATGGAAGGTGACCTGCGCCCAGCAGTGAACTCAAGAGTACAGATATATATTTATGCCTTGATAACCTTCATTTTCCGTTTAAGTGTGTAGTAGTACTGTCGACATTTGCACAAAACTGAGTCGTGATAGGTCACATCGGTAACGAAAATGGTGTAACAGTAAAATGCGACTTTTTTTATTTCTTCAATCTCTATTGATCATTTCATAATAGACAATATCCAGCAAACCTTTGGTTCTGATGAGAAATTGTGGCATATACATAGGTGTGTAGTGAACTGTCTGCGTGTACGGTAAATTTTTATATTAGATATGCAGCAATATATATAAACTCTGTGACGAAGACAAAAGGTGAGCATAGAGCGTAATATTTTCAGGAAATTGAAGTGCAGCTTTCGACTAATTAAAACCAATAAGGATGATTTTAAAAAAGTTGCTATGTCCCTGCAATTTTTGAAAAGCCCTACGTAAAAAAGCACGTCGAGCATATCCTTGCGCGTAATATTTTTATGCCGCTGCCATCCCTTGAGGCGTATCGCGTACTCGTGTACGTTATCTAAAAATATTGTAATGTTTGCATCGCTGAGGTTGTCGGCACTGCCTCGCCGGGCCTCATAGCAAATGTTTAAAACATCGTGGAGCAGCGGTGCAAAAATTTCGAATCAGCAATGCTAATATGTTGGATCTGTAACCTTGGATCTGGTGACCGTTCGCAGTACACCGCGGGCCGACAAAATGGCACGCCTCTCTCGAGACACCTAAATATTGCTTTGTAAAGCACAAGCAGTCAAATAGCGGCAAGTTTCAAATGTGATTGTTGAATGAAACATTAAATTATATCACATAAGTCAAATGAACTACCTAATTAATAAATGTAATATACGGAACGCAAAAATTGATCAATCCCAATAGTATCTATTGATTTTATACGCCGTAAAAGGCAAAATATGGCTTGAACTAGTAGACTTGTAACATCTTTATATGTACCCATATTTGTGCAAATA
>DWDX01003064.1:0-13846 GCA_018245675.1 Agara michaeli | reverse complement strand
CTTTCCTTCAATAAATAAATTATTTTGTTACTTTTTTTATTTTCATATTATTATCATTACTATTTTGAACACGCGGGCGAAGACGGGGTTAACAACTAGTGAGTAATAATAATATAGGGACAATTCCACACACGGCTATCCGATTACAAATTAGGCAATTGAATAATTGTTTTGTGGCAGCCGGACAACCGATAAACATACATACAATACAATACTTATATAGACACGCCCAGACACAGAACAAAAAAATGTGCTCATCACACACATTTTTGTCCTGCTTGGGAATCGAACCCACGACCTCCGGTTTTGCAGTCAAGGTCTCCAACCGCTCGCTCACTGGGCCCGTCAATAAGTATTGCTAGAATGCTGCAGAATCAATACTAATCTTGAAGCTTAAAGTTTTACGTTTCAATGATCTGTATAGTGATTATACAAAGGAAACTTGAGAGACCAGTTGTGGAGTTACATATTATTTTTTTATTTATTTATGTGCACACAATGAGGACAAAGAAACGTGGACATTGGGCAGTTGAACGAGGGCACTACATATTCCACAGTCAATTATCGCCGGTGAAAACAACGTTGTATGGTTAAGTTTGAAGCGGATTAATTATGTCTACATTTATCAACAATCACGTTGTTCGAACATAATAACACATTGCGTATTAAGTTGTGTGTAATTGTGTATAACATAAAGTTGCGTGTAATTGTGTATAACATAAAGTTGTGTGTAATTGTGTATAACATAAAGTTGTGGAAGCATTGTTTAAAATATAGACTGGATTAATGTAATCTTAGTTAAAAACCAGTAACTGAACGCGGTACTTCGATATTCAATGCCAGGAACTAGATATCAAGGTCGGTCGCGGACCCTTCGCTGCTTCTCAAAGTGTTGATTGTGACAAATAAGCGTCGCTCGGAAAAAAATAATGGCGCATAACCAAAAATGGACCGATTAAATGAGCAAACGCGTATTGTTAAGTAAAAAAGTCAGGATTTTTTTTCACGGTTGTATTTAAAAGAAAATCTTGTAACGTTGTCAGATTAGAATTGTGTTCGCGTTTTTATAAATGGGCAAAATTACGACAGTGTTATGGAATGCACAGCCTTAAGGTTGCATCCTCCAAAAGAGACTAAAGCTTTGTATGATAGTTAATTATTTTGTTAGTTATAACAGCAAAAATTGATATGCTAATAGTTGATATGTTGACTACATAATCTATTGTGGTATCTTACGCGTGCGAATCCGCGGTGCGCGACTTGTGTGACATATAAAGGATTGGCACACTTCACAGCTTGCTATATCCCTTCTATCCCTACTAATATTATAAATGTGAATGTAAGTTTGTTTGTTACGCTTTCACGTGAAAACGACTTAACCGATCATCGTGACACTGTGTACACATATTCTTGGAGATATTAGACGTATACCTAGAATACTTTTTAAGAAAAAAAAAAAGTATTTTTTACGAAAGATAAAAAAAAAATTGTCAAAAAATCTCAAAATCTAGCTTCTTCAACGCCATCTACCGTTCCACTATAGCAGTACAAACCCTGAGTAATGTAACACCGTTGCACTGTATTACCGACGGTCACGTCACCACCAATCCAACACGGGAAGTCGCGGGCACAGCTAGTATGTACATATATGTATATATACAAATGACAGTGTCACTGTTTGGAATGAGCTTTCTCGCGATATTTCGGTACAACCGGATTTCAATTTCGAAGACCGATGACCAAAAGGCGGCGACCCGCTGTGATTCGCGTGCGTTGACAGGATATTGACGTGCTTAATTACGAATGTGGGCTGAACATTGAAACGGACGAATTATAAATAATTGACACGGTATTAAGACGGAAACATCCAACCGCCTGATACACTTTTTCTGTGATGACAAAGCAATCGCCAAGACATATCTCATTAAGAACGACCTGTGTACGCTGTATGATGGTCATATTGTAACTATAGTGTTTAGTTAATTATCCCAGACATCGGCGTATCGATGTCGGACGGTAGAACCAATTAAAATAGCTATCAATACGGATGGAATACTGAGGAAGTTTCCAGAACAACGCACTGTTATAACTAAATGTAATGATGCGGTAACAAGAAGTGATCTATTATGGGATTTGAAAAAAAATTGTTGCTGCGCGCTCCGTACATGATGCAGACGGAATAATAATAGTTTAAAATGTTTTTTTTGTTGGTCTGACTTTTTGTTTGCTCGTCAAGCAAAAAATAGCTAATTATTTTTTTTACCTTTTGTGAATCATAACTATAGCATACAAGGGTCGGACTTAGTAACAAGTGGCATTCTCTACCAATAAAACCAACTGAACGATAGCAATAAGTACTTCAAGTTTTATTTTCACTACGAAATTCTTTTTCCGTTACCAAGATCTAGTCTATTTCTAAGCCCGAATTCATCAAAATCGGTTCAGCCACTTGGACGTGCTAACGGAACTTTCACACAAACATAGTAGTCTCACAGGACCTTAGATGCTTACTACTTAAACCTAAAGTTGATGTATCATGCATTCAAAGCTGTTTAATGTGTGTAGCTTTCCTATGAAATGTATGGCATCGTTAGAAAAAAGTAAAAAGTAATAGATACGAGCATCTCGCTGCGTCGTACGAAACGGAAGGTAACAAGAAAAAATTAATCAATAATTACGTTCTACGAAATGCGAGTGGGCGAAATTCTAGTGCAGCAAACACTTCACTTAGCATTACTGTTATTAGAAGTTTGTAATGAATTCGCCGCTTAGCAGCAGAAGTATATATGAATCCTAACACATTTATTATTTATTACAAGGTCCACATTGTTGGTGTATTACGTTTAGCAAATTTTCAGTTGTAATGTTTTGAATTATTTCATTAATATTTATATTTACTGTAATATTAAAACCTTATATCAAATGACATAATTATATTTTGTCTCGCGAACCCCGTGCCTACTACCTGTATGGCTGACGTTAGAGCTATAGGCTTATGAAAGATTCTGTATATGATTATACCAGTTGCTATTATAATCATCGTATAGTATCGTAAGAGTGTTAGTGTGAAGATTCCGAGTACATAGCACATAGTACATAGTACATAGCTATTTTCTCAATTGATATCAGATGAAGCCTGGTCAAGCTACTGTATGGGCAAACTGTTCAAAAGCTCATTGACACCTAGATATTCCTGAGCTTTTGTCAAATGAACGTGCCAGCCCTGAAGTTTGTTAATATATTTTGAACAGCCCTATCTTATTTCGTTGTCTCATCTCATATACAGGATGATCAGAGCAATCCGCATACGTCGTATGCGGTAACCCCACCCACAGCGGATCCTTGCGGCCGGTGGATGACACACGTGACCCAGTGGAGCCGACAAAAGGAAGTGAAAGTGCGGGGAAAACACGCTCGCAAATTCTTTTTAAGTGTGACGATGTTATATGCAAACATTCGTCGACGTATTGTCAGGTGACATTAGAGAATAGTTGAAAATATATCCGATTCATTAATTTCGTTACACTTCTATCAATCATTTTGTATTTACATACGTTTAGCGCTTTCGTTGTAAAAAGTTTCTAAATCAGAAAACATTTAACTAATTGTTTCGCCGATAAATCGGCAAGTACAATAAAAGGTTAAGAACCACTGGCATATAGTATTTTACTAATGTCTATCAAATGGAATGTACGCAATTTCACTTTTCTCGATATCTACTGAGACAGTTCATACAGTTAATAATAGGCGGGTCCAGCCATTCGCCACGGCCATCGGCGGTATACATATTTGTACCGAAGAAAGTTTTCACTGGACTTTTAATTTCATTTGGACCATAATGGACATTTTGTCGGCTGTCAATCACAACGGAACGCGCCAATGAGTTGTATTGTAAGCGTAATTGATTTTTTTTTGTTAAAAAGTAAAATTTAAACATTTCAGTAATGTTGTCCACGTTGATACTAAAAGTAATTTCCTTGCGTTTAAGTTTTCACCGGCGGTAGTGGGTTCCGTTCCGCTGGTGTTATTAATTAGATGGCATCGCATTTCTAATGCAGCGGTATCAGTCAGTTCTTGCTAGGAAGCCATATATAAACGACAATAATCAACATAGGCACCAGGACAGATAATGCATCTGACGATAAGTCTACCTAGAGTCTTGATTTCAATTCAAATTTGTCATAGTTTTGACCGGACACAAAAGGTCTCTAAACCTTTCAAGTGGAAGCATGTACATACGAAATAAGTAACACGAAAATTATATACCTTGTAAATAATCCAGATTGATGATCACCGGGCCGGCGGTCACCGAACTCAAGTTTAAAAACACATGTAAAAATATCACAGCGAATGTGAAATTTAACCAAACGAACCGAAAACTGTCCACCGGGTTGACTATGGAACACTTCCTACGGTTATACCGGTCACTGGTAAGCACTTTCACTTCGTCATCCTCGTTCACTATCCTAGGATGGCTGTGCGGCCAACTATTTATGGGTGGACCCATGTTTATGGGGTTTTCTTACAGTTTGATGTTACACTATGACTTCGACATTTTCGAGGCAATCCGCGGTAACAGTGCTGTGCCTGAAACAAAGGAACGAAAATTATTTTTACGTCAAATTATCTTTATATTCGTTTGACTAAGTGCAACCTTGAAATGTATATTAGAGATAACAATTAACAAAACGATTTTTTTTTTCATAGTAACCTTTTATATAAAAGTGAAATATTTATTAAATACTGTACTAGGTTGAAAATACCAGTCACTTTGCAGTTTAAAATTTGCAGTAATGAAAATATTATAACATGTATAATGAGTAGAAGGTACAGCGTTTATTTTTAAAGTTTCCAAAGACGTTTTTGATATGAATAACGCGAATCATTCTAAAAATACAACTTACCAAAAGTAAGCAAGTATAGCAATAAATTATAGCTACTTACTAATATTTGTAAAACGACAACATTAGGAACGAGATACTAAGTGTTTGTCGTTTTTGTTCTAAATCTAATTCTAATTCTAAATTGCATTTTTAGTAAAGAGATATATTAGACAACATTAGGAACGAGATACTAAGTGTTTGTCGTTTTTGTTCTAAATCTAATTCTAATTCTAAATTGCATGTTTCGTAAAGAGATATATCCTACAAATATTTTTTGAAACATATGTAGAAACTAAAACTAAAATATTAGGACCTTACGATTCTTCAATTCAAAAGAGCAATGAAATTAAAGCATCAGCAGGAAATACTGCCTCAATAGGGCTAGTGTATATATATCATTGTTGTATATTGTATGTAGAAGTATGTCTTATGTTTGTATATTGAACCTGGCTATAAGACCTTGATATAAACACAGTTATTTTGAAATCACAAACAGACACTTCAAGTTTACTAATATGTATATATGAATAGAAAAGATAAAACACATTTTTATACATATCTGACTAACAATGACTAATAACTGGAGACAATACCACACAAGACTATCAGGTTCTAAATTAGGCAATTGAATGCTGTGTTATGGTAACCGGACAGCTGATAAACATACATGTATACATACAATATAATATTTATATAGATATTTTTATTACGACCAGACACAGAACAAACAAATGTGCTCATCGCACAAATGTTAGTCCCGGGTGGGAATCGAACCTCCGATCTCCGGTTTTGCAGTCAGGGTCTCTAACCACTCGACCGATAAGACGAAAGGCAAGATTTGTTGGTACCTTTAATAAAGGTGCAACTTTTAATCTATCCCGGTTTAATCGAGCACTGGTTTGACCGGACTGGTGTACACGCCACTGGATCTAGGAATTCAGGAAGCGCTGGCTAGTTAAGGCATGAACAGTTACTCGAATCCTGCTCTTAGCCTAACTGGTTTGGTTCCGCAACGTAGATTACTGCGGGGTAAAACGTATCGGAATATTAAATTTCTTAGTTGCTTCTGTTATTGTGATTTATTACTCTTTGCCGGTAGCTAGATCTATTACCAGTCGTTATACAAGACTAGCTTTTGCCTGCGCCTTCGTTCGCGTGGAATAGTGACTTTGGACAGCATTTTAATTTCCTAGGATACTTTTTTGCAAAAGGCATTATTCCACGCGGACGAAGTCGCGGGCAAAAGCTATTTATACATATAAACCTTCCTCTTGGATCGCTCTGTCTATTAAAAAAACCGCATCAAAGTCCGTTGCGTACTTTTGAAGATCTAAGCATACATAGGGACACACGGCGGCAAACGACTTTGTTTTATACCATGTTAGTGATTAGTGATTTGACTGTAGATACAAATCATGAAGCATAGTAGGTACGATTACTTAAGCGAAGCTCCAAGTCTTAACTTTAGATCTTAATCTAAAGTTTGCGAAAATGGCGTATATCATTACACATGCAAAAAGTATCTCATTTAAAATTAATTTGGATTTTATCATGACCTATAACTACATACGGCTGTACAATCCTCGCATAATATAATTGCCAACTGAAGGATTTCGAGCGTATTTAACAGAACAGAAGGGAGATACTGCGACTTAGCGACAGAAACCGTGATATTATCCAACCATGTTTGTTCAATTCGAGTCAAATTCTGCAATTAAGACAAAGCCGTTTATTTGCACCAATATGGGTACCTACATATGAAGTATTTACAGGATTATTTGTTCAAGCCATATTTGATCTTTCACGGCGTACAGAAAGAAATGGAAGTAAAGCTACAATAGTTATTTATTATTACTAAATTATTACACCCAAAATTGACACACATGTGAGATATTTAAAATAAACACAAAACCGTAAAAATAATTATAAAAAACCGTAATTAAAAAAACCGTAATTCACATAATTAAAAAAACCGTAAAAATATTTGTTCCCCTGTTTATTATCATTTAGGTAGAAGGGAAAGCTTGTAAAAACAAGTGACTCGCAGTAGCCAATGAAATATACGGTAAAAGTTCGAACCACAGTGAGTGTTTTAACGTGTTTTTAATGGCGTCCTAAATTTAACAGCGTTTTACAACTTTGTTTCGTGAAGCTAAAACTACTTCATTTCTGCCGGAAGAGAGCATAACACACTAGTAGGTAACGCAACAATGTAACCACTCTTCACTCCGATTAAGCTTCATTATGTGGAGCTTTAGAGACAGAAATAGTTTTCATATTATGCTGGCGCTATTTCTCGGCATTTAAAGTAATTATGCCTGTTCTATTGATAAATGATATTATTACCTATCTATTTATATGATAATCTTTATTTACAATGCTTATAATAAAATTTAATTCCAATTAAACGTGAACGTATAGAATCCTTTGAATATAATATAAATATGCACTTGCATATTTACAAGGTGTTCCGGTGACCTTGTTTCAAAATTAACTTTTAGGGGTCGGAATTAATTTTTCATTTTCGCTCATTATTTGCTTTTGGAATATTTATATTCGTTGAACGATAATTTTTATTTAGAACGCTGTATTCAGTGACAGTGATATCTTTGACATTGACATTGACAGTTCGTCGGTGTATAACTTTGGCCGGTTAGTGAATTTAAAAACGAAAAGCATGTATAATCTGTGGTAATGCCGCACGGCTCGCAACTATGACAGAAATGTGTGTCACTCGTTCGTTATACCGTTACGACGCCGCAGTTAGACCGTGTGAAAGTCACAGTGGGCGCCGTCTTGTGCACCCTGTCATACTTTGCGCTGGCTTTTACCCCTCGGCCTCGGCAGTCTGAGACATCTGCATCTATTGCATGGATCACTACGAAGGCGCCATAGCTCTATACATCAGAAGCGCTACAACTCAACGGATAGAATACAAGACTATCTCAATTGCGATTCGCGGCAGAAACTCAATGCTGTAAAAATTAAGGTCCTTATAACCAAGAAGACTGGAGGAAAGGAAAAAGAATTAGCTAGCAATTTGTAGCTAGCAATTATCAAAACGATCATTTAAATTAAACATTAAAAAAATAATAATAATACAGACGAATTGAGAACCTCCTCCTTTTTTTGAAGTCGGTTAAAAAGATGCTGAAGCTGAAAACGCAAAACAATGAACGAAAACCTTCACCAGTTCATTTTTGCCACTGTCATATATACTTATATGTAAATAGTAGCATCGTATGAATGTACCAGGTATTAGGCATTAGTATCGCTATCGCTTATTACGTTTGAAACCAACACGAGCGCACGATATTATTACATGGATACAGTAAACTTAGCCCAGTAAGCCAGCGGAGCGTGCACAATCCGAACATTATAGATTTGTGTGAGATTACGCAAAACAGTTACATCTCTGTAGTGTCTCGGTGACTTCATACGACGATTTCGTTGATGTCTTTTGTATGGAACATTCGCATAACAAATTATCTAATGGTCTCTACTCTCTATGTTATTAAATCGCACTGTTGAATAATGATTAAGGGATTTTTTCCTGTCACGCAAGTTACACCAGCATGCGTGTCTCACGCATGACAGGAAAGGGAACTATGAAACCATACGACAAATCAAGACAAAGACGTTTGCACAAAATTAGATAAATATAAAGATTTTGCTATACTTTTTACGCCGTATCCTGTGTGGCACGCATGCGGACGAAACCCACACGGAAGCCCTTACCCGCGTGACAGGAACAAAGCCCTAACTTTACAAATTGACTCCACACTCGCGACCTCACCGTTCTTTACTGTTATCATATACGTATGTACATAGAGCAAAGCAAGTCTGTGTTTGTTTGCAATAACGCCATGTATTACTGTCGTGAGCTAGGATTACCTACTGCATTCGTCTCAGACGCTAAACCATGAAGTGTTTAGGGATAACCTTAAGAAAGAAGTACGTGAGATTTAAGACCTGATTAAAGTGTACAATTAAACATTTGCATGGGTCTATTGTATTTACACTTTAACACGATAAAAAGTTTTAACGGCCTCAAGACTGTGTCTACTCAGAAGACGCACGTACACTCATATCGCCTCACTTAAAACTTAGACAGATAAAAAAGCATAATGTACTACAGAGCCTGATTAAGGCGTGAAGCAGGTTCCGTCCGCAGGTCGTTCGGTCCCGTTAGCTAGATCGGAGGACATTCGTATCAATAAAACGCGCCTTCCGCACTCCGACGCTGCTCATTATCACTGTTTATCTAAAGGATATGTGCAATTTGTCCAGTTACATTGAAAGATAGAAAAGAGGAACATATCGTGTGTCCATTTGTAAACTCACAGAATTTAATGGCTCAAGTATACAAGAAATTAAACGCTACATACTATTACTGATGTTAGAATTCTTAAATATACTATTCGTAATACAGATGTAAGAAACATGTTTTGTATGAAAGGAAGTATTGGTTTAAGAATGACAAAGGGCATGCTCAGATGGCTCGAACATGTTAAAAAGATTGGATAATGAAAGAATAACAAGACAGATATACAATGCGAGTGTTAATGGATGTCTATACCGGGATAGTATATAGACCAGGTCTTTGATACCTGCACCAAATAGATCAGATACTGGCTGACGAGAGAATCAAGAGTCTTTACAACCAACGCGTATGTTTGAATAGAGCGGTGAATGTAGAGGAAGCACGTCAGGTTTGTAAGGATAGGGATATTTGGAACTCGGTGCTTTCTACCTACCCCGTTAAAGACCTGGCGTTATCACTACGTAGTATAAAACAAAGTCGCTTTCCGCTGTCTGTCCCTACGTATGCTTAGATCTTTAAAAGTGCGCAACGGATTTTGATACGTTTTTTTTAAAAGATACAGTGATACAAGAGGAAGGTTTACATGTTTAATAACATATGTATGTATAATAATATATGTAGTGATACGTCGAGGTGAACTAAACACACATTTTACGAAATTCCACCTCCATAACGGAATTGCGGGGGCGGGGACGGGACGCAGTCGCGGGCAAAAGCTAGTGGTATAATAATAATAACTTATCGAGCGTTATGAATTACCGTCCGCCTCGTCTATCGCGCGACACATCGACAAATCAATGATCGTGCTTCGAACGCGCGACGCTGTCCCATCCAATATGGGCATAAGTTGATTGTGTGTAAATTAATCACCAATTGAATTCACAGTCGACTGTCACTTGCGACATTTAATTTATTTTCATACTATCCCTTCCGTTGACTCCGTTTGAATGTTGTGAGAGGGCTACATTGAGTTATAAATAAATAAAAAAATATTTTATTAATACAACACGTTTACATATGCCTGTCGCAAAGGAACTGTACATGGTTCCAGGCATGTGTTACAGGTGTCCAGCTCATCCGATACAAGACATGGTGATAATAGTAATAAAACAAAGTAAAACTAAAAAAAATACAAATAAAACGGCAACTAAAACAAGTGTGAGTGCAAATTTGAAGGAGCTATACGTGTGTGAATGTGTGTGTGTAAGACGTGGTTATGCTAGCGATAAGGTTAAACACAGGAACAGCGAGAGACCCATATTTAAGATGTAAGACATAAAGGTCAATGACTTGTTGATTCCGACTATTTTCAATACTATATGTATATTGTAATAGTTTAAGCTGATAGACTGTCTTTAACCTTTTTTGCTATGAAACAAGACCTGTTTCCAATAGTGGAAAGAAAAGGGATTGATATGATGATGAAAATAATGATAATGATAAGGACAATGATAATGATATTGAAATATGGCTGATAATGAAGGCGATGCATGAAATTATTAGAAAGAAAACATTATTTCGACAACTATGTATAATAGGCCAAAAATTCCGATAATTTACAAAGCGCATAAACAAAAAATGTGTATTCTGATACAGATGGAAACAACGATAGTATATTACAGTAACGTAAGCTCTGCGTTCACGTTTATCTGCGGCTACATCTGTCAGTTTGCCTCCTAAATAGATTCTTAGATGAAACTTATGCCGTTTGTTTATTTCCCGCGACCACGCTGTTGCAAAGACACGGGACTATGTTTAAGTACTCATAAATGATACTGGTATCGTGCTGCAGTTTGCAAGTATGTTGTTTGGCGTCATTATTGTCCATGTGAGTAGACTGTCAAAATGATTTATTTACTTTATTTTATTTATTTATTTAATATTTTCATGCACACTTACATTGATAATTTAATTTACGAAAGATACATTGCAAAGGTGCTGTTTATCTGTAAAGAAATTTCAGTAAACTTGCGACTGGTGAAGTAGTTAACAGTTGGTATGGTATATGGTATGTACACACACACAAACCATGGAGAAGAGTGATTGCCTGAAAAAGCCTATATGAAATGTGAATTGTGTGTGGATACATTTTTTTTGTTGTGTATGTGTGTGTGTGTGGCTTGCGTTTGACTACTGAGCTCATGAGTTTTTTTTTAACGTATGTAGGATAAATATTGTCACCGCGTTTGAAAGTGACCATACACCTTAACAATCTGCGGTGGTCATTTGACATGGACTTGACGGTTTTGGTTTTTTTATACCCAAAAAACTTTTTCACTGACAAATTTAACAAGGTATTGCTTTAAACAATCTTTTATTAAAGAAGTACGTATGAGCAGGAAATTTACGATTACTTCAATACATTAAGGCTACAATGGGTTTATTAACACCGCAATTTAAATATTTCTCATGGGAAATACACAGCCGTTTTTTTTTTTTTAATGAAAATAATTTTTAGTAACAGCCACTGATTATATTTGCCATGCTGGTACACATTGCCATTGATAATTTGCCATTTGTAAATATTGCCATTTATAGCCGACGAGACAATTTGCCGGAACTTTCCACGCCACGATATAGTATCGTAATTTCGTTTCTTTTGCTAAAGAAATAGTAAGCAAGCATATCCTATATATCTATTATGTTGATTGCATTGGGGTTGTATTCGTATAAGAGTATAGCAATGTCTACAAAATTGTTCCACACGTGTAACGGTGTACGTTTGCATGAATATACCTATCATTACAGATGGTAACATACGGAGTGACTTATATGAAAATATTTCATTTTTCAAGAGAAGTTTAATAGAAAACTACGATGATTCCTTCCGAAGTGATACATTATCTTTTTGCAATTCGCCCGCATGTTGTATCGCGATATTATTTTTGCATAGAATGTGGGCGTTCACAGAACATCAGCGGTTTAAAAAAACATTTGTAAATTTTCGCAATGTTACTCTTGCATCAGTTTTATGTTTCATAATGTAATACTTCGATACTATGGTACCGGCTGTAACGTGTACCTTTGAGATGAATTTAAAGTAATCATCGGATTAGAATCGAACATCTGATTTTGATACACACGATAGCTGTCACGTGTGTTCTTTATCAGACTAAAGTCATACTGCAACATGGTTACTGTCATTAACACCGTTGTTATTTAAAAGAGTGCTGGGAGTTATTTTTTCACCGGCTTTTTTCTCCCGGTCTACTATAGCCTGAGGGGCAAACAAAGCCGAAGTAATTAAGATGATTAAAACATGACCTTCATTGAGTGTATGTATGTACTTTATGATGAATAAAACAATTTGAATTGAATTTAAATTGAATTGAATGCTCTAACTAAATTTATATTTGTCTACAGTAAACTAATAGCATTCCATTGTCTTAAAGGCGGTTAAAGGATAAACGCTTGTAAAAGCTCCTTCGTACAGTAATCTAAGTTCATACTTTCCCGACGCAGTCCGATGTTAATGACCCCGACGGAACCTGCTTATCTCGACCTTATCTCTCGAAGTAAGTCAATTGAAATATAACTATCTCCTCAATTGATACTTACAAACGGATTTGTACTTAGCGGCCTATAGGGTTATGAGCGAAATTAAGAGAAAAGTTGATAATATTTACATTATGCCAGTAATGTATACTTTGTGACATATTTATTGTATAATTTCTGTACAAATCATACTAAAGCTGCGATGACACGAGCTTAATATGCACAAACTTTGTAAAAAAAAGATTGCTCTAACAAATAAATTATTTTTTAATTTTAATTTGTCGCTGTATTTATACCATATAATACGACTATCCAAAAACGGGTATCTATGCAACAAAAAAAACCAGCGATTTTAGTATGTAGGTCATGAAACAGAATTATTTTAACAATAATACACATAATGAACGCACGAAAAAACTAGACGCTACGTTAATAATTTTACGAGCAGTAAATAAATTTGAATAAATTCAGTGGGGATAATAATAAAAGAATGTCCGATCGAAGCGACGAAATCGGTCAGCGGCGGTTCGGGTCGGATTCCATACGGGACCGAGTTTAGATCATTTCACTGACCCACATTCACGACAACGGAACACGAGACCGACGTACGACGACCTACGATCTTCGAACGACGAACCACCGACGACCTGCCGACGACCCTCGACGACCTACCGACGACCCACGACGATTGCACCGAACACGCATTTCCATAATAACATTGTATATTAATTTAGCGCATAGTAACAAATTTATTTTGGTACATAAATATACAGGCTAAAATAAATATTTAAACTTCTTTTGAAGTCCGTAAGTGTGTACTGATTGTAGAGTCGTAGAGTCGCACGTGAATTATTTTTAACTTCAATTTTAAGTTATTACATTTTATGCATACAATTTAATTGTGTCTATTGTCTAGTACACGCCTTTCGTATTTCAATTAACAAATACTTAATCTTTAATATACAACACTTAACCTACTATGTACTTAGTTTTCATTCTTATCTATACTAATATTATAAAGCTGAAGAGTTTGTTTGATTGTTTGTTTGTTTGTTTGTTTGTTTGTTAGTTTGTTTGTTTGTTTGTTTGTTTGTTTGAACGCGCTAATCTCAGGAACTACGGGTTCGAATTGAAAAATTATTTT
>DWDX01003063.1:0-13846 GCA_018245675.1 Agara michaeli | reverse complement strand
CCCCGCTCCGCCGCCCGCCTACTGTTCACTGCTTGTAGAGCGTCAGTTTGTGCCTCTTGTTTCTTTTTCAGTACCGCTTCTCATATTGTTTCCGGCTAGTATCTTTTCCCGCAAGTCTGCATGCCCGTTCTAACACCTCATCGGCCACCGTAGCTTCGCCATCATTTATATTTATTTTTTTAATTTAACTATTTATTTTTATTAATATTTTCGATCACTTTTTTTTCATTTCCTTTTTCAAGAGTTTTCATTTGAAAGAGACTTACGTTACTATGCAACTTAGAAAAGATATCAGCTAGGTGTTTACGTATTATTTTGTTTTACCGCGTACGGGGTCCACCCCCACATTTGTTTTGTTTTCAATTTGTTTGCAGGTAAAAAGTTATTCTCCTGCACGCTATGCGCGAAAGTGTTGTGCTCAAAGGCCTCGCTGAAACGGCATATCGCCGACAAGCATGCCGAGAGGCAGGAGGAGTATCGATGCACGGTATGCGAGCGGGTGTACTGCTCGCGAAACTCCCTGATGACCCATATATACACCTACCACAAGTCCAGGCCAGGGGAGACAGACCAAATCCGGTTTTTTTAGTGACTACTCGGGCGGAGTTGGCGCGGCGTGCGGCAGAACTCATCTTCCAAAGAGAACCAACAGGCCGACCCTCGCTCGTCAGCCGATCGTAACAACGCTCACCAAGGTTAGAAACTTTCTAGACAACACGTAGGCTACATGACCGCTGAGATCATTTACGATGTTTACTCATACGATAGACAAGTTAGGAACTTAAGGGTCCCCTTTTAGTTATGTTTTCGTTTGTTTTTATTGTTTTTATTATTTCGTTTCTTTATTTTTCTAAATTTTAGTTTCATTCTTATTTTAATTTTCAATGTAAACCCTGAGCCGAAGGCCCCCTCCCATCGGGTTTCGCAGTTTGGACGTTGTTGTGTTGCTTGGAGCATGCTTCTATCATTTTTGTTATCACGTGTTTCTGTGTCATTGTGGTTGAAAGAATTTCCTAAAGTTTTGAATATATGAGAAATCGTGATTACTGTGTAGTTAGTCAATGTGTACATGCATATTATTAGTATTATACCTAATATTATTAACCTCATACATTCTACGTATTATAAAAGGCTAATAGATCGTAACCGATGAAGATCGCATTTGAACTTCTATATTTGTCGCTTAGTGCATTGAATGCCGCCAGCTCACGTATGTCGTCGCCAGGTCGGTCTCGACGAGGAATAAGTACAATCTGTTTTCGGTTTGCAGCCGTACCGCCTCTCCGCATGCCCCCGCCCACCGCCGGCGGCATCAACGAGCCACAGGAATGTCCCTACTGCCGCAGGACATTCTCTTGTTACTATTCCTTGAAACGACACTTCCAAGACAAGCACGAGCAGTCCGACACCTTGTACGTGTGCGAGTTCTGCCACCGGAGGTACAGGACCAAGAACTCCTTGACCACGCACAAGAGCCTGCAGCACCGGGGCTCCAGCGGTATGCTCAAGAGGCTGCTCAAGACCTCCGCGTTGCACAGCGCGCTGGCCCCCTCCCCGCACCACCTGTTCGACTTGGGTGCCGGCGACCACGGCCCGCAGCTGCCGCCGGGCCTTCAATGACCGCAGACTACGGTTTGAATCGGTGACAACGCTCCCCGGTTCAAATATCCTCGGTCGGTTCGCCGAGAGTATTTGTAGCGGGGCACAGTACTCGGGACACGGACGCGATAGGGGTAGCATACATGTGCAATATACGGACGATGCCAAACTATGCTGGACTACGCCGCATGGATGGTAAATTGTGTATTATAATGGTAGTAAAATATTGACGTTAGTTTTAAAAATTACGTGAACAGTATTGTCGCACGCGACTTCTAGAAGTCGTCTAGTGTACGCTTCGATGATCGGACTTCGCTCGGCGGCACACGAGGCGCCGCGCGAGCGACGGGCATTCTACATGTCGAGAGGGGATGTTCAACCAGTGTTCAAATTGACAATGTAATTCAGAGCAATACTAAAGTATTCATATATCTAGTACTGCCAAATTATGCCAACTGTATTCTAAAAGAGAAATACAATTTTTTTAAAGCACTTTTCGATAAATGTCTAGTGTCAAATTAGAATCGGTAATCTGTACAAAATTGAACGTACAAATTTTAACAGTAAATTTAAAAAAGATTGAAGAAAATATTTTTTAATGAAACTTTTTTCGGATCGCCAAATCTAAATTTTTAAAGATACAGATTATTTAAGAATTAATTACAAAAAATTAGATTTAAAATTTAAAAAAAAATGTTGATGTTGAGTAAAAATTAAAGACTTCTTAGAATCTGATTTTGAAAGTACAAAAGATAACGTCTAATCGAAGAATAAGTGTATTTATTCTATGTGCGTTTTGGCTTCAGTAATAATAATGGTAAATAAAATAATGATTATGATCAATGTATAAGTAGCCGTGCCTTCGTTCGTCTTCATGCCATTATTGAGGTTGGTTTGAGTGTATTTCCGAACTGAGAGAGGCGAGAGGAGCCGGTCGTGGTCTGAAGTGAAATTAAGTCGAGGGCGGTGGGGAAGGACGAGCGACGTGGGCCGCCAGGCGCCGAGCACCCCGCATACAGGGTTAGAGCGAGGCGGGGTGCTGCGCCAGGAGTCTCCAGGTGGGTGGGTCTTCGAAACGCAGCAATCTGTTCGACGATCGTATACGTGTGCATGATTTCAAATCATGAAACAAATTAATCATTTCTTCTGTATAAAATTGCGTAGATATTAGGTATTCATTAATATAATTATATTTAATCTGTATCCATTTTCGGATTTCTCTCTATGAGTGTATAGTGGTTTTCTTATTTAAATGTCGACCAACGTAGGGGACGTCTCGTTATTGAAAATTTATTAGATTATTATTCTTATTATGATTATTATATTCTCAAAATTAAAAGTCTTAGGAACGACCATAAGATGGCTGCAGATTTTTAAAAATTATTTTATTAACTTATCGTATTGTAGGAAATTACTTGGATACTGCGTTTGGCTGAACAATTCAAGGTATACATATCTATTCAGGGTGTACATTGAAAATCATTTCAATATCGTAAATTGATTAATCAACAATGGAACAGTCGAGTGACAACCCTACATATCACGAACAAGATATCTATAGACAAGCAACGCTAGCAGGAAGTAAAGTATTGCAACACCGTGATAATTTGCAAAGCCAAAGAAAACGAAATGGGGATAACGTTTTGCCAAGTTGCATTTATTTCCTTTAGAATAAAACAATTATTCTTAAAACAAAAAAAGAAACTAGAAAAATTTTCGTGCCATATCGTAAAGAACACTTTTGGACTAAAATCATATCAATCACTCGAAGTGAAAATATACATGTTAAGCTAGCAACACTCGGACAAATGCAGGCGTACATCCACACCAATGCAATTTAGCCAACATAAGCTTTCTGAACGATGAAAGTTATTTTTGCATTTATTTTTCCAATGATAAATAAGGTAACACTGATTAAGTGTATTTAATATAAGTTTTATCGTATTTTTTCGGAATGTTGCATATTCGTACTTTGTGATATGAGTTTTTAAAACGTTATTTGGTATAATTCCGAACATATTTTTAAAGTAAGTTTCATTTTATTCAGCTTAACTTAATTAGGTGTTATTAGTTGGATGACACGGGGGTTGTATAGGTCCAGCATATATCATTTTTATAATTTACGTAGCGAGGTTCTCCCGGGTAGGAACTTGTTGACGCGCGTACCTCCATTTCACGTAATACCTCAGATAATTTGTTTTTTTTTTATTTTAATTTTTATTACAACGTTATACTTGGCCGTCTGTTTGGAATGCGATGCGCGTGGAATGCGGTCATCGGTTCGGAAATCTGCATAGTATCATTTTAGGGAGCTTAGGAGAGAAAATGCAAGCGGGTAGTTTGAATTGTAAATATGTTATAAGTTAGTAATTAATACATAATGAAGTATCGTGGCATCATTCGGAAATAAAGCCTCGTGATATTATTAACTAAATAGTAAATAGATAAAATCATTAATGGAAAGGATTTTTATATATTCTACTAATGGATTTATTAATAGTGAAACTTAGACTTAGTCTTTCCGTAACGTTTCTAGTGTTTTGCGTTTTATTGTTTCCGCTGTGCAATTATTTCGGGCTCGGCTGTTGGCTAGCTTATTGTTGACCGCTTCGTTTGGATGTTTCGGAATCATTTTCCCAACATTTTGTTCGTTGTTTGGATTTTTTCGTAAATCATCGTTCTAAATTTGATCTCAGTTGACAGCTGCGAACTATATCAATATTCGGAGACAGCCGTTGGTGATTGTTGCTAGGCGTAGGTTATTGCGTTAAGTTTGGATAAGTGTCGGCAAAAATGGGGTTCGATCGCAGCTAAAAATTCTAAAATTATTAAAAATACAAACATTTCACCAATATCCCAAAAAATTAACAGAGCTACGGCGAAACGGTAAATTTATTTTATATTTTGCAATGTATACCAAAATACTGCATTTTTAAATAGTAAGTTTTTAAGTGAGATATCTTTTTTTCTTATATAAATTATAGCGTGGTCTGGATTAATCAACGAGTTATATACTTTTCGCTTTTTCGCAAAATAATTTATTTTAACTAACTAACTAAAGAAATACGTTTAACTAAACCGACTGTGTTACTAAGTAAGGTAATGCACAAAATAATCAACAACGGGATGCCTTCGTAACAGTACAACTACTACAATAGCATACCATAAGTAAATATTATAAGAAAATATACTTAAAATGACAATATGGCGGCATATGACAAGATGTGACAATCAGTTTCACGAGTATTTTGGGTACTAATAGTAAATACCCAGCATCTTGAGCTCGTGTGTTAACCTTCCCTCCATTATGAAATAGTTACATAATGTAATATATGACTATAAATGCATTTACTAACTTTTGTTTCGATTTATTAAACGAATCTTGAATTTTTCTAGGACCGTTTCCGTCATATTGTCATTTTGCAGTTCTCTATATTGTTCATCTGTTGCTAACTGAATAACTAATTATAATTTTTTCCACAGACCATATGAAACTGCCGTTACATTGTAATTGCATTCAGATGCAATTTAAATACTTCGATATAGTTTTTAACAAATCAAAATAATATATTTTTCAAGAATATAATAGCATTGAATAAATGAAATCGATAAATTAAATATTTTACTATTTAAAAGTTTGCTTCGTAAGGAATTATTGCGTATAAATTCTAATTATAAAAGTTAATCTACAATCTACATGTTCACAAAAATATTCACAAATCAATCTTGCTTTTAACTAAGTATTACCTCCAATAATATTAAGTATTATCTCCATTAAATCGTTTTAGTTTTTTTCTTAATATAAAATACTTACTGTAGAGAGCGGAAGGCTCTTGCCGCCTTCGCTGAAACGCAACACGAATATTTTGTTTCGATAAATGAAATGTATACGGGGTAGAGTAAGTTTGAACGGTCGGAACATTGAGTGTGAGGCGAGCGGGAGAGCGGCGCGTGCTCCGCCGCACCAGGACAAGTCAATATACACCTGATCGTTTATATTTATCAAATACAATAATTATAGGTATTGTCAAACTAAAGTTAAACAGTTGTTACATAGTTTTTCCCATACACGCATTATTTTTGTTATCCATATCCATATTTAAAATGCAATAGTTTATCGTCGACGTTTTATTTTTTGACCGTTATCTTTTGTAATGGCCAAAAATTAAAATCCAGACTACCTCAGTTCACAATAGTTAATTATATAAAATAATTTAAATTGCTCGGCCGGAGAAGCGAAGCCATTTTTAAGAATAAATCGACTTCATTGAAACTAGTATACTGAAGATAAAAATAACACCGACTTTAAACTTTTGTTCGCGTTGTTCACACGACTAATAAATATTTATACACTTAATATAATATTAATCATTTGTTGAATCTATACACCATTTTTACATATACTTGTATTTTTATATCTTCTACGTTCCTTGTTGTCTTTTGTAGCTTAAAAAGTCGTTGAAATTTATATCTGAAGTCGAGTGTATAAAGTAAGTCATTAAAAATAAGTCGTTATATTCTTAAGTCAATAGCTTTAATCTTTACAGTATCTTCCACTTAAATGTAATTATTATAAATACAGTTGTAGCAATAGTTCCCATCTGCCACAATACCTCAATAAATATAACTATCATATTGTAATTTAAGTAAAGCAGATTATAACAGTATTTTCATTCCGAATGTTGTTATTCTTAAATATTCAGTTACGTTTAACTCTGTCACAAATTATAATACATCAACTCGGTCGGTACCTTCAGATTTGCTTGAAACAAGCGAACGTTTATTAATTAATTGTTTCATGTTTGTTTTCAATAAAAAAAACAAACAATCTATCGGATAGTAAACAATATAATACACGAATATTAAAATCGCACATTGTTACTATTTCCTCGATGAGTCGCTGTATGTCGAGCTATGTTCCCGTTCTATATTTATATTACAGATTGTGTATAAAGTAATATTTTGTATGTCGTCCTTGTGTGATAATATAATAAATGATCACAAACAATCCGCTAAGCCCCTTAAACTAGTTACATAAATCATAGTTCCGTAACTCAAAGTGCACTTACGTCTTTTATATAAGAAGTATTATAATAAACTACGTAGTTCATCCGCCTCTCCGTCCGAGCAATAATCGTTGATAGCCAGTTTTTTGCAGTAACTATATTAAAAAAGTATTTACAATATACCCACTTATGACAAACAATATATTGCTATAAGTAACTTTTTATCTACAGATGGAAGTAAAGCACTGGCCCAATTCGGCTGAAGATGCCACTGGACCGCGCTCGTTTGTTAGTCTTAGGAATATGAGGTCTGCTGGCGGTCTGTTGGGTGTCGTATTGCATTCATACGTATGACGTCACGCAGGCCTCCGCCCTCCAGTCACCTCCAGCGGGATTGCACCACTGTTACTTGTTATGCTTGGGTGACACATTTTATACACAGAAATATTTTTTTATGAAAACAATTTATATGTCAATGTTAATTAAGTGGCAATTCTAATTTTAACTGCACTATATTTTTGCTGACACGATTTAGGTTAGATTTTTCTTTTTTTTCGTAATATTGTAATGTATGCACGATCTGCGTTTTTATTAGTATCGATATTTTTTTCTTTTCTTTTTAAGATTTTCTCGTCTTAAGTGATACGTACCCTCGATTCATTAAGGAAACATACACATTTTATTAATTTATTGTATTTTTATAGAGAACAAACGTTAAAATCGAGCGTATGTGACATTTACGGCCGCTTTATATGCCTAACTAATATTGTGTTAACATTATGTGAAAGTTATAATTTGCCATCGTTGTCAAAGGAGAAATATGTTTTTAAATACATTTAGTTGATGAGTTTTTGTTATGCTTTTAATGTTCGGAACAGTGGGGTGGGGTTGTAAAAAAATGTTTAATAGTATTGTGTATCAATCGATAAGGAATAGATGTGGAGGGACCGTGCGTATGCGGCCCTATAGAATATTAGGGCTCATCTTGAAATTGTTGTAAGTGAACATCTTCAGTCAAGACACTTAAAGTACTATTGTTGTAGATTGTATGGAAGTTGGCTATAACGAATTGATGGCGTTTCATAAGCACTGCAATCGTGAAGTTACTCACCTTCGGAATGCTATTCTTTTCTATCCAAAGTGTTACTTAAAATATGACGAAACCAATGTTCACAACCATTTAAACATTATTTATTCATGATAACGGACACGTTAAATAGAAGGAAATAGAATATTTTTGTTTTATTTATCTACCGAAAAATAATAATGAATAAATATTCCCGCCAACTGCGGCTTAGAAAGAAAACATATAATATACTTTTACAAATTTGGACAAACGCAAATAACAAAGTAATTACTGTTACTTTTTGTCAGCCATACTCCTAAAAAGGTGCTGAGCTTTGTTTTTTCACGATTTCAGTGACTAAGAAATGGAAGTGTCTTTACTTGTTTTGATGTTGTTGATAAATGTGATTAAGGAATCAACTCGGGTTGCGTAGGAAGTACATATCAAAAGTCGGTGAACTAGTACTCTAAGTATCTTTGAATCTGACTGGCAGTGATTTTTAATTGCTTGCAAATGGTTTGTTTTAAGCGGTCCTTTAGGTTCCACTCGAAATCTGCGTATTGAATTGTCATGGGGAATATAACAGTTGGATGTAATAAAAGTATAAAAATTAATAAACTCGCAGTGATTCCATTGATATCGTGTTTTTATTTTTTTTAATTCCCTCCATCCCTGTATTGTTCCATGTATTTTAGGAATACAAGATAAATTCTTATGAAAATATTTAATTTTTAACTTAATTCCCTAAATAAAATCATTTGATCATGTGACACTAGAGAGGAGTATAAAGTGAGTAAAACATGTATATTACGACAAATTTGAACGCGGACAATGCGGTACAACAACATCATATTGTCAGGTTGGTTGTTTACCGCAAAAACTAAAATCAAGTCAGTTTAATAAATTTTTATACCCAATCGGAATATCCAAATCATTTAATGTTAATATGACAGACAGTGCTTAATTTAAATGTAATTACATATAACGTCTTCGAGGTGTGCCGGTTTCCATACGATACTTTCCTTCACCGTTACAGAGAGTGATATCATAAAAATGTTTGTTATAAAATGCGCCTAACTTAGAGGGTGAAGACCACTTAAATTTAAACCACTAGTCTATTATTGTTTTAAACACATATCTTAAGATGATTAGCAAATTAACAAAACTTTTTAAAAATCATAAACATCAGTCTATAATTAAAGCTTTCTTTAAGTTTTTTCCTCCAAAAATATAATAAGCATTACCTTGGATGGAAAATGATTACCGGTTAAACGGTTGCGATCACCACCCTAAAGCTTTGTTTTTTTTTCTAATAAAGAAAAATATGTTTATGAACGGTATGCTATTAAAAACTAAATGAATAAGCAGACGAAAAATATTATTGCTATTGTTATCTTCATATTGTCAAGAGGTCGAGTTTGTTCATGTTTTGTTTTTCTTTTACAACGTTAAACACGCAATCACTCAAAATCAAAACCATAAAGGAGAGGATATTGATGATGTTACTTTCATTGTGTTACCTCATAAGCACGATGCAAGAATGGTCAATTTGATGTTAATTGCGTCTACATTTATCCCATGTAATAACTTTAGGGGATTACAGGCGTGATGTTACGTAGAACAAAACAGGATAGTTCTTTAAGGAACGTTCTACAGAACATACTTCTTAACAAACCACCCATAATTTTAGGGCCTTAATCTTAATCTATTTTAAGCGCTCCATATAAACAGCATATTCAGTTAATTAACAAAATAACGTATTTCAACTTCATGTCCCGTAAAATATAAATAACTACTACAAACACTTTTGAAACTGAATTAAAACATCATAAAACATCTATTACATAACATATAATGTATTCGAGGTTCAGTTTACCTAGAATACTAACTAGCTCACACTTATAATTACTTTATACTAGACTAACCACTACAATACACATTTAAAATCATTAAACACACTCAAATTTTGAAAAGAATTCAAACCTCTTGCTCTACCCTATTTAATTTACGGCTCCGTGGGTGGACGTAATTTTTAAAATAAATAATTTTAATCCTCCATCTACCAGAGTTATTTGGAACCCTAAGATGTCTATATTTAGATTTAGAGTCATCTGTATTTTGTAATCACAACTAAAAACATTCGCCGTACTTTGGTGAAGTTTTTTAAATTTCTAATTAACAAAACAGATATTTCTATTACCAAAAGCTTATTACGACCAATATTCAAGTTAATAAAAGTAAAAACAACACAAATAGTCATTTTTTACGAGGCATTTATTTTCTGTAAGTTGAATTCATTTTAGAACGAAATACTGCAAACATTGACAGTTTTGACAATAGATGTCAAATTTTCCCGAAGACAACAATGGCACGTGGATGTAAAATAACTTAAAAAACAGTACACTAGAATATTTGAAAAATGGATGTTTACGACATATTTAAAAAACTGACTGTAGGATTAAAGTTGAAGCGTAACATTTGGAGTGTTAAAAACAACGTAAGTACACACTTCTTTCCTGCCGCAATCAACATTGTTCTGAAACTACATGTTTCAAAACGATCCTTAGTCAAAAAACTAATTGTTGTTCTTAAGTGAGATTTAATTTTTTAGAAATTAAAAATATGTATATATAACATTGAGGCTAAAAGTAAAATAAATAGGAGGAGAGAAGGAGAGACATTTTAACATGATGCTTTCTATCTACTCCAGCAGGAAACAGGTGTAGTGATATAATAACATCATATATAACATTGAATTCACATTAATGTATAAAAATTTAATACAATCTAATAAAGCGAATACTTTTAACAAAACAGTTTATTCGGGGATAAACAGGTTGTGAAATGCATCATGATGTGCACACTGTCAATTATTAAAATAGCATCGGCCTACTTCCAGTATTTATTTGAATTTACAACATTGTAGGAACAGAAACCAAAATTATTAAAAAAGGAATCAGAAATAAAGAAGGAAATAGGCAATTTGGAAAATAATGATAATAAAGAAGATACTCTCGATGAGAATGATTTGTCACCGTGTCAATCAGAAGTAGAGGAGGAGAGTGAGACAGAGGATGAACTGCAGTTAGTTGAAGGTGTGAAGGTTAAAGAAAAGAAAAAGAAAAAGGAAAAAGAGAAACCTGAAGACTTACAGAAGAAACTTGAACTGGAAGAGGTAAGTTAACTGAGTTAATATCTGTATTATTATAGTTTTGAGATATCTAATTCGTATACCTGTCAATGATTGCAGTCACAGCATTGATGTCTTGTATCTAATTTTAAATAGGACTAAAATCCTATAAGACGTAGATTTTGTAATCTACGCTTGTGCATTAGAGTCCGTTAACGTCTCATAAACATGTTGTGTTGTATGTTTGCTAACTTGTTACTTAATTTTGCTCACAATTTCTCTAGCAGTTAATACTTTGCAACCTACATACACATACATACAACATATTAGTAGAATAATACTAGTGTAAAATTTCATTCAAATATATTTCAATTTACTAGCAACCCCTTGGAGTTTTTCAAATATGGAATAGTATTTCATATACTCGCAGTCATTACCAACAAACAAACAAGTTTTTACTCTTTATTGTAATTGTATAAGTATATACTTTATTCTAGCAAAATCGTTTCCGCAACGAACATGGAATCAAAGCAGTCGGTCGGCACATCCCTAGCGCTCTCGAAGACTTCTCTGACTTAGTTGTCAGGTACGATGTGTCCCAGGCGCTCGTTGATACTGTGAAGAACTGTGGGTATGATGAGCCCACTCCAGTGCAGAGGCAAGCTCTGCCGTGCATGTTGGAAGTGAGTGTTATAAGAAAATAAAGAAATATATTCAAAATCTCATGTTGAATTTCAAATTTTGTTTGTAAGCGAGTTAATATGTTGCTTTTCAAATGAACACCTGCATCATTGTCTCAATTCCAGGGTCGTCAGATATTTGCCTGCGCTCCAACGGGTTCGGGAAAGACAGCCGCATTCCTGCTGCCTCTAATACATTCTCTCGGCGCACGACAGGGAGGCCCGAGAGCCCTGATCCTCTGCCCAACCAGAGAACTAGCTCACCAGATATTCAGGGAAACACTGAGGCTGACCGCCTCCACGACACTCAGATGTTCAGTAGTGAGAAACATCAAAGAGAGTAAGGTGAAGGAGCGAGAATCTACTTTTAGGAAAAGTGGTAAGTGATTTTGTAATGATTTTTTTCTTTATATTTATATTTATGACTCCACAGACTCGCCGTCTGTGCCTTTTTAACTTGTTATTTTGCACGATTTGTAGCTCGTTTCTCTCTCTTACCCCATTTTCTCCACTCGTTCTTATGTAATTAATGAGTACAAGTAATGTTTGTAATGAGTTACATATGATACAAAAACATGTTACTTTGTTTCAGATATTGTCATTAGCACACCAAACCGCTTATGTTACCTGCTCAACCGAGAGAATGTCAACATTAGCTTAGAAAAGTAAGTGCCTCTTTCATTTACAATATGTGTTGACTCGTTTGAAACCTTTGTATCTGAGTGTCTGAAAAACGATTGCAATAGTCTCTTAGATTGACAGTTAGTTCGGTTAATCAAAATGTACCCTATCATTCAAAGAGCGCATTAAATAGTTAGTCTTATTTGCGTATAAATTATTTATTAAACCCTCACTTCAACTTACTTTAATATTGATAGTCTTTTTTACGACACAGGTATCCTGTCATAGTGAGATTTTGAGCTGTTTTGTACCACACTGGCCAAACTTGGATTGGCTTCAAACACCTAAGAAAATGCTATATATGTACTTTATAACACACTAAGGTGTTCAGGTTTCCTCACTGTGATTACCTTCGCCATTCTAGAGAGTGATGTTTGGATCTCGAGTTATGAAACGCTCCAAGTAAAGTTAGCTTGTAACTTTGTAAAGTCAGTGATGGGTTGAACTGATGGCCTGGCCAAATCCTGGCCTGCCCGACAAGCCTGAATGCTTATAGAAACTTTACTGAAGCAAGTTTATATTGGCAGGATTCAATGGCTGATAATAGATGAAGCGGACAAGCTGTTCGAGGGCTCCACGGAGGAGGTGTCGACGTTCAGGCAGCAGCTGGACGTGGTGCTGGGCGCGTGCGGCGGCGGCCGGCGCGTGGCCATGTTCAGCGCCACGCACACGCCCGTCGTGGCCAAGTGGAGCCGCCGCAACATGCGCGGCCTCATCAACATCACCGTCGGCCAGCGGTACACAAATGCAATTATAAGAATAATAATTCAAACAATGCCACACTTGGCTATCTCATTCCGAATGAGGCAATAAAATGCCACTGTCCAGGTAACAGACTGGCTGATAAACATACATACATACATACATGCTGTATAACATTTGTATAAATATTCTTGCAATAGAAATATATATATGTCTTAGAGATTTGCAAGTGACAATATGATACTTGCAAAATGCAGCGGTACTTATGTAGCAATATTTGTGTATTGCAGGAACGCAGCCACCAGCCTGGTGGAACAGGAGCTGATGTACTGCGGCAATGAGGCCGGCAAGCTGCTGGCAATCAGGCAACTGATACAGAAGGGACTCAAGCCACCAGTCCTGAGTATGACCATTTTTTTTGTCTACAATAAATCTCTGGTCTCAAATCATCCTGTCGTACGAGACGACTAAATGAGACTTACAGGTTACGGGAAGCGGAAGTCGTAGGTCTGACCGTCCAGCCAGTGTACATAATGAAACATGCTGTTTGTTGGCAGTATTCGTGCAGAGTAAGGAGCGCGCGAAGCAGCTGTTCAAGGAGCTCCTCTACGACGGCATCAACGTGGACGCGATACACGCGGACAGGACGCAGGCGCAGGTGCTTTTTAATCACCACTCCTTAACACTGAAACGGCGTGGTGGAGTAGTTCCGGGTCTCCCGGAAGAGACCGTGCAGAACATGCTAATACTCAGCAAAATTCGCTCATTTGGAACGACAGTGACATAACTGCAAAAAATGCAAAACTGATCTAATTATCCAAAATGATCCCCATAGACATGCATGTTAGGGGTGAAAACGAAACATTTGTAAGTTTAAAAAACAGACGTTAGAGAGCCATTCCTTGGCTGTAAGAATAGTTAAGAATCTTCATTGGTGTTCCTAAGTAATCTTAAATATGGCGTAGTGTAAAATAACATATTT
>DWDX01003062.1:0-13849 GCA_018245675.1 Agara michaeli | reverse complement strand
CGGCACAAATAATGCGGAGCAAACAACACGGCAATAAAGATTTATTGCAGAGATTTTTCACGAACGCGGCACCGTGGCGCAAGGCACGAGACAGCGAAACAAAATTACACGGAATAGTACTCGTGTTCAAATCCAATCGATTAAATCTAATTAAATCAAATTAAATGAAGTCAAATCAAATTAAATTAAATGAAATAAAATCAAATCAAATCAATTTAATTCAAATCAAATCAAATCAATTTAAATCAAATTAAATTAAATCAAAATAAATCAAATTATATCAAATTAAACAAAATATGTATAGCTTATAACTATATACAGTTATGCCGCTGGTCCTATTAATTAAATGAGTTACAAAAAGGCAATCTCGTTCAGTGTATTAAACATTTCATATGTTTTATGAAAATCACAGCTGTTATAATAATGTAGTAGAAAATTTAAGGTTGATTGGAGGTAAGTTGACAGTCCGTCAATTGGAAACAAATGCCAAAAACAAAAAGACAAATTGTTTATTACGGATTTCCCACTAATCCGTATTTCCGTCAATCTGCAACGAACGATATACAGGAGTTCCTAATTTGAAATGCACGAAAACATGTTACAACGTGCGTTTGGTGACTAGCACGCGCACATGTTGTAACTTGACCCGCTATATGAAACATGCGAAAAACTTAATGAACTGACGAGAGACGGCGCGGGCGTCACCATGGTAATCATTTAAGGGCTCGAATTGGAGGAAATCGTACCGTATTTGATTAAAGTTACGGCGCCGACGTGAACGGTGCCTTGAGAAGCTCGTTACAACACAACAGGTACATAATTATATTGTGACAGAACATTAATCACAATTATTATTTTTTGTATATGTCAATATTCAGCTCCGGAGAGCTCTGTTTGACACTAGCAAGGAGGAAACTTACCCTTACCTTACTTACCCTTAACTTAACGAAGATAATAATAATCGCGATAATTCCATATGCGGCTAGGTATATACTTTTCCTACATCCAGGTAAATTACAAAAAATGTGCTCATCACACAAACGTCCTGGATGGGACTCGAATCCACGACCTCCAGCTTTCCAGTCAGATCGTTCCACCACGAAGCCAGTCAAACAACAATACAATGTTTGCATAATAACACTACATAACGGCCTAGTAAAGTAGCTATATCCGGCATTTATATCTCGGTATATACATATTTTATTTTTGCACAGTAACATTGCATTATAGTAATAACTCTTTACTGGTGCACAAATAACCACGAACTGTCCAACAAACAACGGCTTATTTCTCACTTCGGATATAAACCCATCAGAACAGAGATTACGCAGTAAGAAGCACGGCTTCCAAGCACAGGTAGAAAATAGAAATATTACCAACAATACACCGAAGCACTTAAAGACCTTTCATCGCTCATTGTCCGCACAAGCCATATTGTAAAGAATTTAAACGTAACAAAACATACAATTTAAAAAATATATCATACTCCTTTCATACGAGATTGACGTAAATTCTGGAACGATTTTATTTCACGGCGCCCTGTAGTGTAGGTACGCATGCTCTTAACGCACGGCGCACTCCAAATTTGCATACACATCTCCACGTGTCCTATCTATACACTTTATATATGTACCCACGCACATAAGCCCGTACCTACATGAGGTCTGCGAGTTCCGTACTGAAGTCACAGTCTGATGAACTCGATATTACAGTTACTAAGTGCATTAAATTGAAGTGAAGTTATCCATTTAACAATTTAAAATTGGAATATTCACAAGTACACTCGTATACTAGTATTAAATATAATACTTAACGGTTTTTATTCTCTTCCCAATTATAGAGTCGATTGTCTAACCTGTTTAAATGTTAAACGGTTGGCTGGTTAAGTTTATTAGTGCGTTGTTACGCAAAATATTGCTTGAATACCCAACTTTAAAATGTTATCGAATTTATGGATAAATATCAAAGCTACAGTCCTTATTTACTGTTCGATTTCCGTCTCAAATGGTACGTAATTTTCTTTTGTACACATACCTGTAATATCATCAAAAGTTGATTCCACGGAAACTCATTTAGCGGACTAAAAATGAAATTTTAAAGTCCCAACTAGTTAATAGCTTCCCGACTATAGTCCTCGTTGCCCTTTTTCGTTTCACAAAAGTTCCGGGACGGTCCCGGCACAGGTTAAAATAGTTATTCGTGCCAGGTGATCCAGGCGCAATGTACAGCGAGACCTGTGAATTTTATTAACCGACTTCAAAAAAAGGAGGAGGTTCTCAATTCGTCTGTATTTTTTTTTTTTTTGCTTAACCATCGAGTAATATCGACCAATATCATATAAAACATTTTTTTTTAAATAACATAGCCAAGCGCTTGGCTGCTATCTGCTCTGATGGTAAGCAAAGATGCAGGCTACGGTGTATCACATATAGACATATTGAAAGTAACTCCACACACTGCTAACTGAATCCAAATTAGACAACTCAATGCCTGTAGTAACAAGACAGCTCATAAACATATATACATCACTACATAGTATAAAACAGAGTCGCTTTCTCTATCCCTATGTATGCTTAGATCATTAAAACTACGCAACGGATTTTGATGCGGTTGTTTTTAATGGATAGAGTGATTCGAGAGGAAGGTTTATATGTATAATAATATGTGCGCGCGACGAGGTCGCGGGCAAAAGCTAGTTTAAAATAGTACGATGTTAAAGATTTCGATGATACCAGTTCATTAAACCGTAGCTGTGTCGCAACATGCAATACCTGCTTTTTAATTCAAAATTATATAGTATCATGGAAATAATGCCCATTGACATATTCATAGTACGGATATCGATAGGTAAGATAAAACGTTAATGGATTCGACAAAGGAGAAAAAAAAAACATTCAGTTCATTGGGCAACAGCCAGTTTTGATTTTCATTTTTGATATATTTTACAACCATGGAATGCATTTAGAGCAAGAAAAAAAAGAATGGAAAAAAATGCATTCAGGTACCTACTTAAAGTATACATCAATGTATACCTACTTTAAGTAGATACTTTAAAATTTCGTACTTTAAACGAAAATGACGTTACATAGGATGCTTCAATTGCCGAATCGTATTTCATTGGCTCTATCAAGTTTCATCTCATAAAGGTTGCAAGCTTGAACGTCGGAAAAGATAACGACCCTTTCTTCCGCGCCAAAATGTATTTTGGCGAAAATGGGTCAAGGCTGCCACTGCGGTGTTTGGAAATTTATACCACAAGGATCTGCACCTTGTACTTAAAAATGTATACTATTCCATTCTAACGACAGGGAAACATGATAGAAAATCTCTATCGGTTTTGTAGCGTGGTTCAATTTAAAAATGAAATAAAGAATAACGTGAGTTAGTATATTTATTAAAATAAACATGCAAACATTACAAGCAAACAAGTAGAATGTAAGCCAGTGTTTGTAGACAGCAAAGCAAGCTTAGGAATCGATATTAACCTTCTGTGATCTATAACCTGGAGAACAGACAATGGTATTAATAGAAAATTAAGCCAACCGGTGTACAAAATGAGCAATTGAAAAAAAAATGATAATGGAAGAAAGCATAGACAAAGAGTAATCGTTCACCAATAAGTATAATAAAGATATAAAGATAGCCTAATGACCCAGTTGAGGTAAAGATAATATAATATTAAGTAAAGTGGTTTAGGTCGTTAATATGTACGTGCATGCCAATAAAATAAAGAAATGTAATTTAATGAGCTCATTAAGTGGTTATTGAAGATTAAACAGGTAATGATGGCGTGTGAAAAGATCATTCTCATGAACACAAGCTTATCATTATCATTACGAGTCAATTTAAATATTTAATATTCATTTAAAAAATATCTTAATTCAAAATTACAACAGTTTTACGTGTGTACTTTCATTTATATTTTCTATACCGTTATTGTTAATTGTTCGCGTAAACATATTTTTTATTACAAGGAACTAATAAAAATAATCTAGCATGCATTTTATTACAGAATTTTCAATTTAAACTATATTTAATATAGGATATGAATTGGAATAATGTAACAAAGAATATACTAAAAGCAATGTATACAAAACCCGAAGAACCAAATAATATAAAGAAAATGTTTTTGTTAAAATATTATAGACAGAAAGAGAGATGGTAGACAAAAAAGAGTGAAAAAAATAAGAAAACACCGTGGAACAACTTTGACTCGTTTCTATCGTCAAAGATGTTTTACTCAAACGAAGTAGTTGCGTCGAATCTTGCATAATACAATTCGTGTTTCGGTTATACAAGTGTACACAACTTAGCTGTAAACTTACCATTCACAGATGACGAGTCACAAGCCACAAGTACTCGCCGAGCCCAGCATTACTGACAGCCACACTCGCGAAAGAACTATACTATACACAAATAAACATACATCAAACACACCACAAAAACGCAACGGTCCCCGAAAACCAGTTCTCAAGCAACCAACGGTCGTACTCTGCACTTGTCGCGAAAATTGACAACGTGAAACAAATATCCAAGTACAAAATCTACTGAAACAGTACGATAGGTCGACGTAAATCGATTTTGTTAAATCAAAAACAACACACAACAATTCTAAAGGATCACTAAAACACGGTCGACAACTTAAAACCACTTTTTTTTATATAAAAAGGCTCAAGTTTGTGATTGTTTCAATAGGGATTTATTTAAATAAAAATAAAATCCCTTTTCTGTCAGTGTCCATTTATATGGGCGATTGACATCACGCATGCGTACGTCCAGGAGCGCCACCTGCGCAACTTTGACTGACGTGACGCCGAGCGATGACGGCTCCCGCGAATGCCGGTTTGTGGTGTTGCCAAAACTAAAAATTGGAAGCAATGATTGCCACCAATTTTGTTCATTGCTATTAACTTACACTGAGTAAAGTCGAAATTTAATTCACATAAATACCTGTATTATTCTAAAATACATACTTTATTCCGTAAGTAATAAATGTTTTTAAGAAATATAAGGGTTTGGAAAAGGTTCATACATCTTAAAAAATATACAAATAGTTGTGATATTTCCGTTATATTTAAACTGACATGTCCACGACACGACCGAGCCATCGCGATGACAAATTGATTCAGTACGGTGGAAAATTCGAAAACCGATTTTGAAATAAAAGAAAAAAATTGTAATATCATGCATCTATCAAAAAAAAGGAAAATTTTGTTATTGTAGATTTAACCACTAATGTCTTTCAAATTGTCGTCATTTATATTTACAATTTTACCGTTAGTTTTTCTCTTAAAATTTAGTGACTATTATATTAGTTTGTTGTTATTGTAAAGATACTTTGTATTCGTGTGAGATGTCACATTGAATGAGCTTCGAAGTGGATCGGTACTCGTCTGCGTGGGCACATATCGCCCTGTGTGCGGATCTCACTTGGGCTACTGAACCACCGGACGATTTTATTATAGCTAATCAGGTACTACCCTAAAACCTACAATAGTAACCTGATAAAGATCGAACAAAAATATATACTTTGTATAGGTGCATAATACGTTAATGTAATGTGGTTTGAAAACAAGTTACACATATCTTGTGGCGTGGCATGGCTTACCACAATGATAAAACAATAATTAAGCTTGTCATAATACGTATCAACAAGATGTTGTTAAATATTTTAATTAATTACGTATTGATTATTTATTCAAATTTTTGTCCATAGCGTCTTTGGACACAGCATTGCCGAGTATCCCAAATTCTTCAGGAATCGACTGACAGTTTACATGTAAATAATCAATGTGATCCGACAGGTTTGTATGTAAATCTACTATACTTTTCAATTTTATATCAATAATTATGCTGTCGACTACAGTCGTATGATAAGTTAAAGTTACTCCCTATCTTTCATCAGCCGTCTTTCATCTTTCGTCCACTGGTGGACAGTTTTTCCCTAATCAGCGCCAATGACCCGGTCCTGAGGCTTCTGAATCTATCGGTTCCCACTGTCGTTCTCACATCATGAGACTATTTGGTAGGGCGACCTGTGTTCCTTTTAGCGAAACTTGACCTCTCATATATACCATATATACCTCTCATATATACCAATCCTTCGATAATATTTATTTATTTAAATCTACAGTAATATTTATTGTTATAATATAACTATTGTACACATTTTAATAGGATTTTCTAGTCGGTCAATCGGTAGATTATCTGAACTGTCCATCTATTCATTCAACCAGGGTTACAAAAGCCTAAAACTCATTATGGTTGAAGCAAACTCAATATTATCTTAATTCTTTCACAATCTGTACCGCTTTCTTTACTCTGTCAATCCGATATTTCGGACCTGGTTCATCCAAAAATATCTCCACTTGAAGAATAAGTAGGTACGAGAAAAGTCTCAAAGGGTTCTAGAGTCCCAAAGAATTTAGAGGAATAAATAGGTTATGATTAATCCGGTAGACAAATTTTAACATGAGACTAATGGTTGAACTGACTTACTTGAAAAAACGTAACATCACGCCTGTAATCCCCTATGGGGTAGGCAGAGGAGTGTAGTACTTACTTGAACATCAGTCTAAATTCAACTGAGCATACCACGTTATTGTCCTCGGGTAAAATTCGACACGGATTCTTTCACGCCGTGAGTACGATTTGAGCCGTAATGAAGCACGTTAGCGAAGTGCTTGTGAGTCGACGATATTTTCGTTAATTCCAGGTTGCGCGGGATTTCCAATTTTCTTAGCAATTTTAACTTGTGGTAGTCAAATAAAAGCACGCAACTTTGCTTACAGAAAAATGTGTCGTTACATATAATTATAATGCTAGCAGCGGCGGACGGCGAAGCGTAAAGGATGTCATACCGGAATCAAGATTGGCACAGTTTTATGGCAACTTCTATTATGATGATGCCAGGTTTGTTTTAATAATCTTTCTTCGTAAATATACAATGGAAGTGACCGTAACATTTTCGTCCTCGATCAATCGGTGTATCGATTTT
This sequence comes from Agara michaeli, assembly GCA_018245675.1. Classification (NCBI taxonomy): domain Eukaryota; kingdom Metazoa; phylum Arthropoda; class Insecta; order Lepidoptera; family Hesperiidae; genus Agara; species Agara michaeli. The sequence goes on along the minus strand of DWDX01003062.1, from coordinate 6,852 downwards.
AATGGATGCCACAAAAATATTGTACCTTGACAAGATATACCGAGAATAAAGTCGAACTACAAAACCCGATTTGTAAGCGAATGTCTGTGGGTAGATATCGACATATCATATCGAGATATCGAGATATCGAATAATCGTATCAAAGTCGTATTGCAAAATAGCAAATTTTTACTTTATTTTAAAAGAGGCTACAGTGACCACTCGGCATCAGCTGACTCGTCCACCTAATTGCTGGGCTAAGTTCTACAGGGCTTAACCGTAATACTTATATGTATAAAGGACATCGAAACCTGATTTTGACAATTCATGAAAATAAATATACCTATTCGTACGTATATTTTATAGGTTAAATCGTGACTTTTTACTAAAAACCCATTGAAAAATAACAAGACACCGCGGTTTCAGGGAAAACTTTTACACGAACACGATGGAGAAATCATCGCCGAGAAGCTATTGCAGTTTCAACTCTGAAAATTCCGTCACAGAATGTTGGATGTTACCAGAGGTAGGCGTATGGGTACCTATATTAATGGTATAATATTAAAGATATTCTCCTCTCAATTATATGACAGACGCTGAACATTCAGTGTTCTCATCTCTGTAGGTAGAATACTGGTTCCGGAAACTGTTGGACGAACCGGCCGACCGCGCTGGGCCTCCGCGCCGGCGGCGTCAGGACAGGATGCTCAATGACGAAGATTTGTGCGTTTTTGAACTTCTTAAATTTCAGTTTAATGTAGCAAAAAACCAAAACAAAAGAACTTCAGCAAGAACGTTGTTAAATGTTATGTATCACAAATAGATAAAATAGAATAGCCGAGAAATAAAAACTAACATACCATAACATAGGGAAATTCGAAAACAAATATATTTATTTGAGAATTGTGAAAAAGTTTACGTTTTGTATTATGTAGATGTAATACTAACCAGTTATAACAATAAACGGGCACCGATCGGCAGCTAGCGGGCGCTGGGGCCCTAGCGGTACACCGGCCGCAAAAGACGAGGAAACCCTGGAAGCGAGGATACAAAGCGTAAAATCTCTTTGGACATCGAGCGGGCAACAGAACCCGAGTTGCAGTAAGACACGGGCAGCCAGTCCGCCGCCAATGCCTAGGAAGATTAGGGCAAGAAGACGCCAACCTCGAAGGATCAACGCTTTGGCACCCCCGCCGCCCTGCTACCTTGATGCGTCGGCTCAACTCTTCTGCGATCCAACATGCAAGGTAAAATATTGCTTTTGAGAATATAATTATTGCATTAAAAGTTATCTTTCCTCGTTTAAGAAATAAGTATATATGCATTCAACTTTATGGCAACGTGCACATTTATGGCAAATTTGTTCATTATGTTTTCGATCTCCTAATTAATATATTCCGACGATAGTTTCTTCGCGTTCCGGTCCCAAACATGGCTACAATTGAGAATAACCACAAACATTTCTATGTTCGTGTGATATGTTCATAGATATCACACGATCTGTTCGTGTGATGTCTATGATAATGTTGTCGAATTTAAAATTTTCAGTTTCAGTTTGAATCCCCAAAACCGCCACAAATCTTGGACTGTCAACGAGCCATGGGACGGTTATCGGCAAGCGTCCAAGCAGTCTTGCGAGCTAATGCAGTCCGGTGTCAACCTTATAGAGGAACGAATGTAACTAGGTACGCTCCCACAGGCCAGAGACCGTCGAGATGTCAGGATAGACGATGTACTATCTGGTGGCCAAGGGACCATCCTTCGCCAAGACTCGATCATAGATTTCACCTCACTACTGCTCAGAATACTCAACCCAATAAAAAAAGCACAAACGGAAATCAGTCGGATAATAAAAAATCGGATGATACAGAAAACAAAGAAAACACTTCTGAAGAGCAAACAATAACTGATCTTGAATCGAAAACAGCAAAGAAAAAATCAGACACATCAAATCAAAGAGAAAAAGTCATTGAAGACGGTCAGATGCCTTGTACAAGTTCAGCGTCCATGGAATCAGGAGTGAGAAAAAAACGATTGTACAGTACAGTACTCAGTATGAGTGCACCTTCTTCAATAAATTTAGCTACTTCTGGATGTGTCAGGTTATCACAGAAGTTGGTAACACCCGGCATATTGAGGCTCAATCCAAAACTAGTTCTTTCTACTAGGATACGACCTCCAAATGTCGACGTCAAATTTGAAGAATTAGAAAAGGAGGCACTAGAACAATACAAAGCGTCTGACGAGAGTATAGACACCAAATTTCGCGAGCTTGAAAAACAGGCCGTTGAACAATACAGCACGAGCACTAGCAATACTAGTTGCAGTAGTGGAAACTCTACAGAGAAGAAAGGTTCTGGCTCTTCAGTTTATTTTGAAAACATCTCGCAAACTACTAAGAAGGCAACAAAATTTCCTAAAGAAAAATCAGTCGACAGCGTCGTGATATATTCCCAAAATTTTCCCGACCTAAACGCGAAAGAGCACACAAACGGTACGTCGAATCTAAAAAACTTCCACAACCCCCCCAGGGGGGAAAAAAAGGACCATAAGTTAAGTAAGAGTTCGCGAAATTTAAAATACGATACGCAGAGGCCGGCCTCGGATACCGATTATGATGCTAGAGAAACCAAAGGTAATCACAAAGGGCCAATACGATGGACCTACCACACGACACCGAAGAAGAGGCATTTGGCGTTGTGTGCATCCGACTTTTCATCCGACGAGGAATTGGAGGACACAGCCGGATCGATCAAGGACGCTGGGCCTTGCATAAAGAACCGTGCGACGGGGAAAATGAAAATGTCGGCCCATGGCGGCGGTGATTTGAATCCAATCATGAGAAAAGCATAACAGTCTCCCGGATAACCAATAATACGTAATGCAAAAAATACCGTAGTCGAGTTCTTGTGAACAGGTGTAATTTGATCCAAGTACATAGTGCAGGTTGTATATAAATCACAATGTGTCGTCAAAAACGTAGTTTTATACGATTTGGGTGCTCAAGATTTTGATATGATTATTTGAAGGAGTTTTTGTGAGATCCAAACATAAGCGAATGTGTATCGAACTTAGCAACATTGGTCAGTCTTAAGATGTTTTCAGCGTGTGCTCATTTTACTAGTCATAAATGATTTGCTTATAACGGTTCTTATTATTCCAACTGAATTATGGAGTCCTTCAAAACATTGGTACACAAATAAACATAACATCACTGTCGAAACCAATTCTGCTTTATAATAAACACTTGAAAGTGTAGTGTTGTAATATAATCAGGCATTTAAAATTTTCAATTAATAATGTCCCATAGCATCGATATTTTTGATTCTATTGTATATTTAATTAGTTACAATAAAAATGGATTTTGTACCTTCTTTTGTATAATAGGTAATATTTCAAAGGTTATATCTGTAAGTATTATCCCTACTTGGCCCATATTTTAGGCTGCCGATGAGAGTCAGAAAAAAACACATTTTTATCCCTAAGGATCAAAGTAATCCCTTACAGCCATTACTATTGGAGCCATAGTTTTGAGAAATCAATCTGTAATGGATTTAATAGGAATAAGATTTAGCTGTAAATTTCCTCACAATCATTATCAATCAAAAGTCATAATAAAATCGTGGATAACACTATAAATTACGAAACCTTGAAGAACAAGTTTATTATCATAATTATGTAGAACAATTAATATCAAACAATTATCTGGTAAACAAGAAACAGGCGTTAAACACAAAAAAAAAATAACAACATTTAATGTAACTTTGGATTTGTAAGTAGACAACAGTAATTATGTATTATCTTATGATTAAAAGCTCATAATCAATCACCACAATTATGTACTTATAGTAAATATGGCTCTATTGTTAACTGTCGAGAAATTTCTCGAGGGCTGTCTGGTCGTCCTCCAGTTGTATTTGTTCTAAGGTCACTTTTGGTGATGGCGGTGTGGCTGGAATAGATAAGTGGACAATTGTATATGTAATTTTCTTTTTAGCCTATATCGTGTCGCATTGCTGGGCGAAGGCCACCCCTCCGTCACGCCAGCAGTTTCCTTCGGTCGCTATTTCAGGCCAGTTATTCATTAAAGCGTCCAAGTCGTCTCGCCAACGTTTACGAGGCTTGCCTTGTCAACAATGGCCATGAATACAGTATTATAAACCATATGAGATTACAAAAGATGTGTAGAAGAAAAAATGTAACGGTATTTCATCACTGAAATGCAAAATGGCACATCTGCATCATTGTTTGGGGCGCATAGAGCAGAGTTAATAGACATAGATAAATGTCACCATTCCAATGTCACCGTTACGAGTAGCAACACATCTGTAACAACTTGGTTGGTGTTGCCAATCTTTCTCCTTTTACTTGCCGTTTACTACTTCCATTGCTTATAACGTATAATTAATGTGGCGATATAAAAATACCAGGTACTTTATGTGACGAGTAGGACATTACTAAGCTGCAGTCACCCTCGTTCGCAGCTGCCCATAGACATCTGTAAGTGACCTCGAATAGGACTTAACATATAACAAGCGACAAGCGACGATGGTCTAGTAGTTTGAAAACCAACCTCCCACTCACGGTGTTCTGGGTTCAATCTTGGCATGCACCTCTGACTTGTTATGTGCGCTTTATAACCAACATTTAAATACCACGTGCTTGCAAGAAATGTTATAGTCATATAATATTTTCTGAGGTGTGCGAAATCTACCAATCCACACTTAGTCAGTGTGGTAGACTATAGCCTAAATCGCTTTCACTATGAGAGGAGATACGGCCCAGCGGTAGACCAAAGGGTCAAAAAAAATGGCTGCTACTATCAATCAGCTTGGTAGTACTGGGTGTTAATAAGAATACTAGTTTATATGTACGTATCCATTGATAACAGGACTGCAGCAGTAGGACTGTTCTTATGATCAGACCGATATCATTATATGCTGTTTGCATCTCACCTGAAGGCACTGTTCCGCTAACTAAGTACTTGGCCATATCAATCTGGAATGCCACAGAGCTGTTCTCCTGTTTGGCCTGCAGCTCTGCAAACTGTCTTTTCTCTCTCTCCATATTCTTTGCGGCGTTCTCTTTTACCAGTTTCGATCTGATATCTTCTAGACCAGCTGGAATGTAGATGAGAAATCCATACAATGTTATATTTGTGAAAGGTATTTATCACTAGTGTCAGTGTGGTTTAATGAAAGTCTTAACAACAAAATGTATCAATTGGAAAAAAAGACCGCCCCACTATACCCTGTACCGTTTAAGCATATTATGCAGACGAAAGGGCATATGATTTAGCAGTTAGAGTTTATATGGAGGCGTATAGAAAGCAAATTTTCCTATATCATATAGCCTAAAAATACATGGAATTTAAAAATATATATATATTTTCTTTAATGTGTACTACTAACATTAACAATATATTAACTGCATTTTATGTGATAAGCAAATATTTATTGGTGATCCATACCCATTTTTCTCTCCTTGTACAGACTGAGATGGTAATGGTGGTCCAGCTTTCGTTTCTCTATGTTACCTTTCTCTACAATATCCTCAAACTCTACTAACTGCTCTTCCACATCTTTCAGCAAAATGTTAACTGTTCTGAGGCTGTCAACACACTGAGCGACTGACGCAGTTAAGTTTGGTAAATGCGCCAAGCTTTGCGCTAGTTCCTTCGCATTTTGTAACCGAGATTTGGTAATTTCATGTAACTGCATTATAATTTTATCAACTTCTTCAGCCGCCCTCGCATTCCTGTCTGCGTTCCCATGTAATTCCACCCATTGATCCTGATACTTCTCTAAAAGAGCTCCACCAGCACCATAGTTTACTTTACTTTCGTTACTAACTTTATGTTTGTCTTTAAAAATGTTTGTCACTTTTTGGACTTCTTGTAGCGTCTGGCGTAAGTTACTATTCGAAGATAAACCATCCTGGACCACAGATATAAAGTCTTTAAGATTTCCCAGCATGTTTACACTTAATTATAATGTAATCATATTCAAACAATAAACACAGAACTTGACAGTATTATCATAATGACATTGTTGGCGTATCTAGGTAGTTTTCCTTTTTTCAAAATGTCTGATGTGCATGTGTGGTCAGTAATCAAGCTCATTGCACTTCTTTTTTCTCTTACGATGTTATATTGATTGGCTAGAAGAAATCATTAGCCGAGTAAGTTATTGCAACATTTTGGATGAACAATCGAAAAACACGCAATTGTACAACAGTAGTAATTATCTAAGGCTGAAAGATTTCAATATCAATGTTTTAGTATTTCAGAAAAAAAAAAATTGTCTATGTTTAATGTTTATGTTTGTTAATTTTTGAAGTTTGTCGGTTACAAAAGGTACAATTTACATCCGTATAATTCTTATTATGAACTGGTTTTCATTATTTATAGGTTTAAACTTTCATCAAATAAGAGTTCTAGCAAGTCGTTCTTGTAACAAGAGGTACAATATTGTGTATCGAAATGAGTTCTGTAAAATTAAGCAGTGAAGAGGTGCCTCACAAATTCCTAGAATGGTTGCTAGCTATGGGATATCCTGCGGAGAAGGTTCCAACTATTGATACAATTACAAAGTAAGTTACATGAAGGATGAAATTCTTAAAGCTGTTCTTGATGGATGAAATTCTTAAAGCTCTTCGAAGCATGTAAACGCTCCTGAAAATTTTCCACTAGCAATCGCATCTAAATGACAACTACACCCTGTGTTACTTAATTTTACGTATTGCTTACGAACTGCAATTACCTCACGGCAACAAACTCTTGTATGTAACAAGATCTAGCTACTTTTGGTTTGGAGCGTATATGAAACCGTGAAATATACTAAATTACTTAATTTCCTAATATCGGGATTTTGA
>DWDX01003061.1:0-13850 GCA_018245675.1 Agara michaeli | reverse complement strand
AAACGTAACTGGTGAAATGTGGGGGTGTACTACACTCCTCTGCCTACCCCTTAGGGGATTACAGGCGTGATGTTACGGTTTTTTTTATATTCTAATATAACATACATTTCCAATGTTATCCAACCAACAATCAAATTAGACTACATCTCCTCGTTCCTTGACTTGTTGAGTTGAGTTCGTTTATGTTTAGACTAGAACTGCGGGAAACGAATGGCATTTCTTTTTCATAGTTCAATACTTAGCCCTATTACTGGTTCTGATTTTTCAATCTGGATTTTTGATATTCGTACTATATTGACTGATTTGGAGTGGTGTGGAGTGAAAAAAAAAAATAAAAGAGTGGGTTTGCTTTATACACTTGAATTCTTTTGAATCAGCACAAGTTGTTTGCTAGATCCCATTTGAGAAGGAACTTTGGACATAGAAAATAAATTACATAATAAACAACGACAAAATTTAGAAATGTTTATGTATCGAAGTGAAACTTTTTTGGGCACGGCGGAAAAAGAATTCGTTACGGAAGTTGCGCGTAATATTAACCGTTACGTGAGTATGTATTATATTTATTAATTACTTGTTTACAGTAATTAATAAATATGCAGTAGAAATATTTTTATTGCAATAGTATTTCTCCAGAACAGGTGTTATATCAAATATTCTGACATGTCGAAGTTATTCCTAATTTATTTTATACATTTTTATTAGTATTTGTAACATCTATGGTTATTAAAACATGAAAAAATTTCGAAACATAAATCGGATTAAAAAAAAAACAGATAACTAAACAAGTTGGTCTTTTCTTGAATTATTATTTTTAAGAAAATTAAAAAAGTTGGACCTTATCTATTATTTAAAAATTGAAAACACTATGTAAGTTACGTATAATATGACTCAGGCTGTCTAGCTGGATTATTCAAACAGCTGTTTTTCGACCACCTGTCGATATCCACATAGTACTTATTATACGAATACATAAATCATAAAACTGTTATACAATGCGAATGTTGATAGATGTAGGAGTGGAGTTAAACCAAGACTCTCCTATCTTGAATAGGTAAATAGGTTACATACAGGCTCATGGAAAGGTCATTGAATGTATGATGAGAGTAATGAATGTAGAAGATGCATGCCACTTCTGTGGGAATAGATATTTGGCACGTGGTTCTCTTCGCCTACCCCGTTAGAATTCTGGCGTGATAGTGTACGAATAAATAATTCCCGCGAGTTCCCTTCCCATGGATTTCTAGTATACCAGTGCGAGCCGCTGACATAATTGTGTTACGTTGTTATTTTATGGTAACCACATACGGTTTCAGACTTGCGTTAGTACCTATACAATTGTATTAACGTATGCACACGTAATTACGTATGTGGAAGAACTTAACAGAATGACAAGCATGCTTTAAAATTACAAGCTAATATTATGAATTGGACAAAGGATTGTGTAAAAATTTTGTGTCAACAAAAAAACTGTTCGAAACCGAATTTTAATACACTGATTATTTTTACGTGCTCGATGAGAATTATTAGTGATTGATTAATGCACAGTGTTGTAGTAAGATTTCGCTTTTATAATATTTTTTAAGCTATAATTATGTTGAAACAAACCATAAATTTGCTCTGTTTCAGGCAGCTTTCCCCGAAAAAAAAAATAGCTAATATGTAAACACACAAACCTTCGATATCGTGGTATGAACTGTTGTGAGTAGAGTACACCGTACATTGTTTTCGACTGCGCTGGATGATAATTGCAGTACCTAATGAATCGTTCAGTTTTTCTTGGATCACCTGCGCCGGCGACATTCCGTCGTGTGCCGTCCCGCGCGGCACTCCAGCCATTTCCGACACACTTCGCGCTTTTTGTGCCAATACCGACAACAATAAATATTTATCGCAGGACCCTGTACTTTGAAATCGTCCACATCCTTCATATTGTCGTATCTCGCTATTGTGCTACTGAAAAACAATACACGAAGAGTTTAATAAACGCCCGTGGACATTGTAAAGCGCTCGAAGATGTCTATTGCATATATCAATAACAATAAAAATATCACGGACAAAAAGAAATCTTTGCGGCGATGCTGCAGTGTGTATATCAATTTAACCGCATTTTATAACAAGTATGTCTGAGGCTAAAGAATCCTATTTACCTACATGTTTCGTTCCTTTTATACTTTCACATTTTTACTTTGCCCCTTTTTCATTTCGTGCAGTTAACATTCTCTTAAGATGTTACAGTAGAATACAATGCTATTTTTTATCACTCTTCATTCATTACCTTCGTGTTTTGCAGGCTAAATTGTAAAGCAAACGCCAAAGAGAAAAACATAGATGAAGACAAAAGACTTATTTGTGCAGATATAGATACATTTCCAGATTTTACCTAACTCGTAGATCAAACCACATTTTATCATTTACAATGATTTTAGACATTAAAATTAAAGTTTGAAACAAACTTTGTCTTAAAGTTCAACTGTGGAATACATTCCGCCAGTATTTGTTACGTGAACTACAAAGTATACAGACATTTTGTTAATAATCCGCTAGTTATACGAACTCATGAATGATTTGGTGCACCTGTGTAATAAGTCTGGGAGTTGATTCGGTTAGAACAATGCGAGGTGCGAGGCGCCAAGACGGTAGCGTCACGGGTCGCCGCGTGCGGAAGGAACCGCGTGGGAACCGCAGACACACCCGAGACACCCTCGCATGATCCACCTGCGTTCTTCTGAAAAACTATAAATAGTAATTAGCAGTTTATTGCGCCTTGTAAAGCAATGGACACATGCCGCAGTTAATGGGTTTCATGCGGTCAGTGATATCTGCTCAACGTGTGGGAATTCGTAAATGATGTCCAACCACTAAACCATTGATCGGACCGAAATATTATTGCAGTAAATTTTAATCAATGCAATATGTTATTTTGTTGATATTAAAAGAAAGGGTCTGTTTTTTTACATTTCTTTAAAATATAGTGCGTGACGACCCGACTTATGTACTTTCCTATACAACAAAAGTATTGAAGTTTTCTAATTTGTGTACATTATAAGTTACGTACACGCTAAAAGTTACAATTTTGTTAAATTGGGAGTTGAGAAGGTAGAGAAACCTCTATAAAAGAGCATTTAAAAAACTTCTGAATACAATATCTAGGTTTTTAGTCAATATTATATTAAAATACAATAATAACTTGTCTCAAACTTTGTGAGTATCAGCACGAATAGTGAATACGTTTTTAATTAAACTAGTCTTAAGGGCCTCCATTTTAATAGCGGAGTATGGCGCCAAATCCCACGGTACGATCCGAATGGTTGGCTTTCTTCACTGGGTCATTTCCATTGCATTAATAATGGCCGCTTCTCACTGCTACCGTCACGGTTCACGAGGCTCTTGTCTTAGGAAATAAACGAGTGTGTTTTACAATTATAGTAGTAATTTTAACCATGTTATAATAATGTAACAGCGGACTGTGGGTGACTGGTAACGAGGTTGGTTTCGCGACTTGGCTGATCATTAGTTTGTCGCCCAGATCCAGGAACAAAACGCCTAAAATCCTTACCAGATACCTGTCTACTTTTTCGACAATCGAATTCGGAACTGTCTCAATTATTTACATAGCAGATCGACGAATGTGATAATATTTTTATAACAACAATAAAACTGGTAATTTATACTTAATTATCAAACTTTACGACTTAGTATCTCGTTACTCCGCCTACATTTAGCACTTAACGATCGTTCGACTCTATTTAATATAGAGCTAAATAACAAGTTTAAATAACAAATTCTCATAAAAAATTCCATTAATATTATGATCATAAAACTGATATAGAAAGTATAATGTGCAACTGTTCAGTTTAAAATTTATGTGATTTGTGAAATTATATGTATTTTCAATACGCTTTTTATCCGCATCATATTAGTTTAACGCTACAAAATTCATTAATTTTTAGATAATAAGATCTTGTAACGTGATTTTAAAAATATTTTTATTGATCTAACCAAGTAATACTTTGCTTACAATCAAATGAATGTACTTGAATCTTCACACACAACCCTAGGATCTGTCATTTCGGCGGTTACATGGGCACAGGAATAGCCAAGTAAATTGTCTATATAGTATGTAATATTCTTCGTAATTTGTCGCGCCGATAATATGGTCCAGAACTTTTTGGGCGGAACGGTAACTGTTATGTCATGTGATAGAAATGATACGATTCTACTGTTTCAGTAATTTGCTAGAATTATGTATTATTTTTTTACTTTTAGTGGTTCCGCCTTCGTAGTAAATTAAGACATCGTGACATAATGTGAGCTTTCCGAATGTTATCATCATATAATTGCAGTTTGAATCTGAGACCACCGCGAGTGTCCGGAAATGTGTTATCTGTCAAATTTCGACTAATACTCGTCTTCCTATTCGGTTGTGCTTCTGTGGAGGAACAACTAATGTTAAAATAATAGTGGAATAAGCGGTTTATTCGTCTGTTTTATTGTAGACATCTGCTCCATAAATGAACTGTGAGAAACCTTTGTGTGTCATGTGTAAATGTATCCATTGTGACTCCCATGAGGGAAACGCCAGGTGAGACGTGTGAAAACTGTGATCTGGATTGCTGCCATGAAAACGATCCCATATTATGTCATGAACTATTTCCAAGACCTACTTGTAATTCTGCGATGTTCAGAGTGGAAATATCTTGCGTCACGATGTGACTGGTCCTTTAATGAAGTGGTTAGAGATCCTGATTTTGGAGCAGGGGTTTATCGGTTCGATTCCCATCCAGGCCAAGTACTTGTCCGATGAGCATAAATTTGGAACTAAATTGATATTAAGAAAATTTGTGCTAAAAATGTTTAACCTGCTATCGCTTTTTTGCCTCATTTTAGTAATTCGTAGGTGTTCATATTTGTACTAGATATTTTATTTTAATTTTCTAGTCATGTGTTCAAAATTCAAATTACACACAGTTACACTGAATTACACATGAAGTTCAATAGCCATTTTTTCGACAGGTGCAATGTAATAGTCACTGGAACGACTTACACAATATTCGAACATCTCATATACATATATAGGTCAAGCAATTATGCAGCTAAACCGCCACCACAGCCGGCTATCGTTTAAATCGTATTATTCGCTTGGGCGGCTCTTTGGACACACTCGTCTTTCAATATAACATGCCGTGTTGCCGCACGCTTCAATGAACTTCCTTTTTCAAGCTTTTTTTGAGTTTTCGTATAATGTTCGTCTATTGTTTTACAGCGGATTAAAAAGCAAAGAAAAAGTTTTTACATTGAAAATCTATCTTTACAAGCATCAAGCTTTTTACTTACGTAGGTACCTGTATTGTGTAACATTTATTTACTATTTTTTATTTATTAGTAATGTCCACTGCCAGAGCTAGAGCTCTCCTAAACATAGCGATTACTCACGCATCTCTACTTTCTGGGTCCGTTGATTCCCACTGGCCCCGAGCATTCGCACGCTAATAGATTAAAACATGTTTTTAGATTAAAACCGCTAAATCAACTTTCATTAAATGTAATATGGAGATACAGAAGTAACAAATGCTTTTTGCCGCCCTGGGGCATGCAAAACGAACCCTCTCATTTGCTACTTTGTTCTAATAACAAAAAAAACATCATGTCTGTAATTTCGACTTTTGTAAGTTTAAGTATTCTCTGATAGGTTCAAGTTAATTTATGCAAATACTAATGACATTTATCTATTTGTATGCACGCGACGACATTACCTCATTATGCACTTATAGATAAAGCCTAGGAACGGGCCTCGACTTCGTATTAAGGGCATAATTAAAGGTTAATGTTCAAGTTTACATTTGGTTTTGCTATTGCTTACAAATTATCATTTACTTTTTACAATAAACTAATGGATAAATTATAAATAATGAAACCTAATAGCATCCATCATTAAGTCGCTGCTTCTCAAAATGTTTAGTCATAGTATATATTGAATTCAGCTGTAATTGTTATTAAAAGGATAGTTCTAGAATTCAACTCCGCCTATTGCAGCCATTTTTATTTCACAATTCATTCTACTTGATACTTGCTTTTTGAAAAATTTGCATGTTTTCAAGTTAAGTGTTGATTTACATGAAATTGAAACGAAATGTTGCTCAAAATGACACACATTCATTGACACACATACGTGTTCTTTTACTGTTTATAATTCGAACTCTCTTTCGACCTATTTCACAATATAATGCTATTTGGGTTGTCTGTGAGAATTTAAAAGTTGTTTTGTGTTAGACAATATCTGCGTTTAGTAAGTAAACGCTGCAAAAATATGTTCACGACCGTTGTACAGTTTGGGTGGCGCAGACGTAGAAGGTACTTAGCGCTCGCTGAACCGCGGCCGGCGACCCGCGACTTGATGACTCACCCTTCCTGACCGAGTGTTCGGCCTCCTCACCACCGCAGAAAAAACCCATTGTTCCGAAGAAGTTACTCGTGAAGGAACGTTAAGCTTATTGTATCCTTATTCCAATTTCGAACCGACGAACTTTTTCCGTTGACGGCGTCATAGTATATCACTGTCAAAGTTGGTGACTGTGATACCAAATATTGTGGGGTTAAAGAATTTCCACTCTCGGTCACGTGTAGAGAAACGTGCAATTAAAAAGTAAATTACTTTTACTGACCTATAAGTTAATAATGTAATAGTCTGACTCTGAATGGCGGTAGATTTGGCTAAGAAGCCACAGCATCACCTCTGTTTCTACTGCAAAGTAGATATTCTTGCAATTTTAGGACCACACAAGGTCTGATTTGACTCTTATGGGTCGGTGAACGCAAAGTGTGTAACATTTCATTTGAGGTTTCATTCCGGCAGCCGTGGACCAATGAGATCAATTAATGTCAGCTGAACATTATACTCTTAATTATTTAACAAAAAAATTAAATTCAATAGAAGTAGATTTCAATCTAGCTATCGTATTGAACCAACTAGATCTTCATAAGTAAAATATAATTACATTCATTATGATTCATGAGAAATAAAGGATTAGTTACGTGATTTAATAGTACTATTAAAACTCACTGCCAATAATTCTAGCGATAAATAGGTACCTTTTATTAAACAATTCCAAAGACATGTAGGTATTTAGTATTGTCATTTTCAAAAAAATAGGTAATGCAAAGCGTGGATGTCATTTACAATCAAATAATAAATGTAGCACAATGAGTGCAATATATGTATGTATGTATTTTTATCAGTTATCTGGTCACCATAATACAGGATATGTCTAATACATAGGTACGTACGATAAGTACGTAGAAGTCCAATATTTCTAACTTCGTGTCTATGAATTTATTTGGCGTAACCATCTTTAATCTCATCATCTAAGTAAGTCCGTTCGTGAAGACGTGTGGGAAAGTCAGCGGAGCAAAACGCCGTTGTACAATCTAATTACCGCAGGTGACCGGTCAAGGGTTCATCGCGTTATTCACGTAGATATCGTTCAGCTACGTATGAACCTATAATATTATGTTCTCGAAGTCCTGACCGCGATAGATCAAAAATGAAAGTCAGCCGAGCCTTGGCGTACACGGACCTTGAATTGGCGCAGCCAGCGACTAAACTACGTGAGTGTTTCCGTGCCTTAGAGGGTAAGTAAAAGTCATATATTTGACTTTATAAAAGAAAGGGGTTATGATGTTATATAAGAAAAGAAAAGGCTTAGAGTTCTGTCAAATTTGTATCAAGTTTTTCTAATGCATGCAGCGACATATAAATACAGCCATTTATAAACAGGTTATCTCTAGCTAATTACGTGAACTCTTAAAATAAACTCAAAGTATGAAGCCTTATTAAGCAATAAATAATAATTGTTAGGTAAGTTTATTGGAAAGGTGAAAAGAGAATTTCATGAAAATAGCTACAGATACACGGATGCTTAATAATACATTTACAATTACGCTGTAATAAGGAAGCGTACCTTTTGTCTCGTTCACAGGAACAGAATGCTACGAAAGGTATAATTTTATTGTGCGACCTCTAGTCCTCTACTCTTAATACAGCAATGCCTGGTCATTAATGGTCACTCCACATTGCCTTTCGTGTATTTATAAACGTCTTACATACATAGATGACATATATTTTTCAAATTGACAACGAGTTCTATAAAAAAATTTGTATCATAAGTATCTACTGAAGACAAGATATCACGTTTCACGTAGATCTCCAAATATGAATACATTTTAGAATTATTTACCAACGATGCTACAACATTATGTCTAATATTGTAAGGTATTAATATTAATAGTATTACTTTTAGATTAATATTGATTTTGCTATACCAAATGAATAACACAATAAATAAGAGACTGTAGATAATGTTTGATGTAGGTGAAGGTGTATTCAGACGTGCTTTTCCTTTAATTTTAAAAATTACTAATCATCCGGAAAAACGTTAGCAACCCTGACATACATATATGCCAACTAAAAAACGAATGTTTTATTGCTTCGTTATAAAAGCGAGTAGATAATAGAGAAGTGACATCTTATTCTATAATGCGCCGATGAAAAAACCAGATAGCCTCTACGTACGGTAGTTTTATAGAAATGGAAAGACACGAGCAATTGTATCAGTTGATGGCGCGTCGCTGTGGGATCGCGGTCGCTAGCAGCTTCCCGGTCGGTTAATCTATTTCTATTTTGCGGTTACTACAATATCATGTGAATTATGTTTAAATTTTGAATATTTATAAATAGCCAATTGTATAAGAACAATAAAAAGTTATTTATTTTATCAAAAATATATAAGTATTATGTAGGAACTTAAAATTTTTTACTATGCGAATGTTCGATTAAAGGAAATGCGTAAAGAAGCAACGAAGCCGTTAATAATTATTGATATATTATCAACAATATATCGAAAATAATCTACAATAATCACCTATCAACAATAATCTTCTACAGATTCTGTAGGTAAAATTAGTTGTTAACCAATTTAATATTAAATTTAGCTTTCGTAACAGTGTTAACTCCGGAAAGCTAAACAGATGAAGTATATAAACATCCTCCGGACCGAGTTTAGCAGCAGGTACACGGAAACATTAACAATACACAAACTGTACATTACGCATCAAGATCCGTTGATTTCCTTTCACTAATACAACATTGCGTGCATTTTTTCTGATCTCTACAGTGTTTGAAAATTACCACAGTTTTTCGTTTGATCATCAGCTTATTTATAGGTCTACTAGGACGCGGGACTCTTGAAAAGAGTAGAAAAATGTTACAATCTATCACGCTAGCCAAGTAGACGCAACACACAACAAATGTTTTTGTTAGAATTACTTTTTAGATTTTTCACGTAACATCCAATTTTGTTGCTAAAGAAAAATCTCAAAATCAAGTAAAGAAAACAGGATTTTAAATATACTACATTTATATATTATATATTATACATTTGTAAAGGCAATCTAATTTGTATACATGTGGCGCCATCTCTTATTGACAATACGTAAACAGTAATTATAGAGATATGACCAACAAATGTACTTGTACCTTGAGACCTTCATATAAAACATTGAACACTAACCTTAAAGGAACTGCTGAGATAGTAGCGAGTAATTGTGATGTGCGGTTTCGTTTGTTTGATTATGGAAACGTGACGCATTACGTTACGTCTCCCACGGGCCGCCCAGTTGGTCCGGAGCGGAGATCAGGAACGACCGATCGCCGTGAGAAGTTCACGGTTGTCGCGCTTCACGGACTTCTCCTTACGTAATAATATACATACGTTACGAAATATTAATATTATTTCTACGCCTAACTGTATCAATGCAATTAAAATTAAATGTTATTGGTGGCAGACTAATCGATGTATGAATCCATTATTATATTCGTTTTCGTTCGTAGTATTGACCGTAATAAAATCCACTTACCTATACTAGCTCGGACACGCTTCTCACGAGCATCAAAAATGATCAAGTTTAGAGTCTAAACTTTATCAGTGGCCACTACATTACATATAAGGTATTTTAAGGTGTAAATAGAACTCTAATTTATAAGCGATGACGAATTAGAAATTCCTCTGGTGTTGCCTATTTCCATTGCGACTATTACTCTTCCTTTATTGTCGGGTCTTCCTATACCTGACTTAATTAGCACATTAAAAGAATACTGCTTTTAATTAAGTGTATCCTATACGTGTAATGATTCCGTTGCTAATTGAGGTACAGTACCTATCTGCATAATTGTTTATGAGCTGCAAAATATATGCTGGCTCACATATCTGTCTGCTATTGATGTTTTTGGTCCGAATATTTTGTAAACTTTAACATTTAAAATCAATATTTAATCTACAATTAAACAGTATAGTAATATAATAGAATGTCTGTGGACAGAGCTATGTACAATCTTTTGGCATAATTAAAACGTTTTATCCATTAGGTATGATCGCGGTTAAAGATTAGCCTTAACTCGTTATTATAAAAAATCATAGTCAAATTGTTTTTGGTAATTCGCCAGCTTTATTTTCTTTATAACCGCAACTTCGTTGAATTTGTTCCTTTTCGACTGTTTTTTTTTTATCAAAGATAAGTTTGAAGCGTTCTCATGGACAGTGCAAATATGAACATAATTAAAAAAGAACGAACAGTTTACATTCGGATATAATTTTTATTGGTAATTATTGGATATTAAGATAAAAATGTTAATTACAAGTTTATTGAGTGTATTACATTGGCTGTCTTATTAGCGCGTAATATTTCTCACAGAATTTTCTCACTTGAATGGACTTATCAGCGATCTGTGAGCATTGTTATTTTTTTGTGGGTTCTCTCGCACCCAGTAAAGCTGTGCTATTATAATCTTACATTTAAAATCTATGTATAATAGGTAGTTAGTGCTAGAATAGAAAATATTGGCACTATAATATATGTATGAGAGATCATTTAAAAGCTTGGCTTTGAATTATAGTAACAGTAATTAGAACTCAGCCGTTGATCTACTTAACGATAAAAACGTTTTTAAATATTTATATACAGCTAAACAATCTAAATGTTATATGCGAACAAATTAAGATTAATAAAAATCAGCTTTAATACTCTTAAAACACTTAAAGTAGGTACATGTAAATTGGATTTTGTCACGAGGTCTGATAAGTATTATCTGCTTTATTGTACTTAATAGACTTCAAAAACAATGGGGGCCCATTACAGTATCTGATTGGAAATAAATGATCATTTTGTGTGGGACTGATAATAAAATGTAAATGAGCTACGGTGGGCTATAGCTTGGGCGTTAACCTGTCTTCACTTAACTATAATACGAATTCGTAGGTAATAAATATTTGAGAAGTAGATAATGATTTTTAAGCCTACCAAGTTGTATAGTTACGATGTTACAAGACACCTCTTTAGCAAGAGACATCATTTATTTTGTATGGCTAAGATTAAACCCGCACAAAACAATACCATTGATTCCATAAAGAAACCGGTTATGATAATTGGAGAAAACTTATTTTATTGCAGTTCTAGTGAAGATGACTAGTAAATAAAACTTTGCTAAGAATTTTAAAACCGTCTACGGAAGTATGGTGGTACTGGGGTTCGGAGAAGCAGTAAGCCTTTAAGTTGTATATCTCTTTTTACCCGGTCTCTGATTCAGCTCTTCGAGATCTGATATCCATTAAAGCCTCGAAGGCAATAGAACCGAGAGTTTCAATGTATATAATATACATTATTGGACACGTGTACTATCATGTAAAAAAAAAACCTTTAATTATCTCGTAATACGTTACGTGATATGTAACAAAAATATACGTTTGAAAACATAATCACCAGTGAAAGTATCACAAGAATTATTAACAGACCACTAACAGTCGAATAAAAAGTTATTTTTCAGTTTTTGCGGTACTATACAATTATTCCATTGTTCTCTTTTAATAAGCAGGTTCTTCCTCTCGTCTGTTTCTTCTCATAACTCAGACATAACCGAGATGATTTGAAAACCTGTCACAAAATGTATTTTAAGTTGTATATATATATATGTCGTGTACTTTGTTAACTAATATCATCAAAAATTGCGAGTGAAATGATTTCGATTCCGATCGATTATCATAAAATATTTGTTTATATCGCCGCGAGGTAATTTGAAGCTACACAGAAGTGGTTGCAAAATTCATTAATGAACAGTAAACGATACGATGCCGTGAGAACCGCGTAAAGTTTATACATTCGCATAAAAGGTACATCTATAGACAAGACGATTTCCTCCATACCGATACCGTAACATAACCGGTCGATGAAAAAAATTTCATCATTCCGATTCAATATGCCATGTAATTAAAAATATTTATAACGTTCATATATTACTGCCTCGTTGGTCGGGCGGTTGGTAGCGCGACTGCCGATCGGGAGGTCCTGGGTTCAAATCCAGGGTTGGGTACTATTGGATTTTTCTAATTTAAAATTTCTAGTAGTGACTCAGAGTCTGGATGTGTGCGCGGTGCATGGCAATAGGCTCACCATCTATTCCATTGTGGGACTTAAACGTAACTGGTGAAATGTGGGGGTGTACTGCACTCCTCTCCCTACCCCTTAGGGGATTACAGGCGTGATGTTACGTTAATATATTAAAATATATTTAGTTATTAATTTTTGGGCCGCAAACGCAGTCATAGATTGCTGAATCTCAAAAAATAATGTAACTCGCTACAATGAGTGACGATGATTGGCTATAAAAGCAGACTAATTATAAATGCACCCGGATAAAACATGTCAACTATCGATCTGAGAAAGTGTTAATTCGAGAAATCGTTGCGACACAATAGATGCACCGATGCGATGGTCATTGAAACGGCAATGTTTACGTAACTGTTACCGTAAAATAACTGGTTTCTCTGAATGGTTATCAATGGCGATATATTAGTCGGTTGTTGTTTAGTTTGGTTGTTTGTTTGTTTATAGAAAATACACACAACGTCCGCCATTTTGAATGGTTTGACAGGGGAAAGTAGTATTTCAAATCGTTAGATAATTCTGTTGTGTGTAAGCGTGCTTCGTCTTCATGTTTTCTTTGTCGTTTATTTATATAGAAAATTAGTGTAAGTTAAGGAGTTTCTTATTCTTTCTTAGAAAGATAATGACATCAAAAAATCATGTTTAATATTTGATATAAACCCATTATGTCATAAAAATATATGATTAGTTGCTTGTGTATATCTTTCAATATTTATTCTGTATATAATTTTCATTTCAATAATTTCAAATTCCAAATTAACAAATACATTAAATGAGTGATTAATAGCAAATTCATTAACGTTCTGGTTTAACTCTATTATGGATATACTTTTAAGTTTACTGTAAATTGATATGTGCATTTTGAATGGCATTATTTATGATATTTTCAAAATTATCAATTTTTCCGAATAAAGTACATATAAGATGTTTGTATTCGAAAGACATTACGTAACGAAACACAACAAGTACAAAATATTGATCTATTTCAAACTTATGCTTAAACTGAATGGAAACACCTAGCCTTAGTATCACTGCAATCAACGCAACACCTATTTGCCATTGCTAGATATTTTTACGCAGGCGTTACAAAACTCTATGCTGCTAGGTTTTTTTTATTTCCCTGACGAAACTTATGATAACAAGCTCACGAAGAAAGAGTTTATACGAGTACGTAATGTTTAGCCGACCTTTGTGACCTTTAAGAACAAATCGTAAATTTCATTAGAAATATTTAGGAAGTGTTAAATTAGAGATTCAAGTTAGAACGTAAAAGCACGGTTTTTTTTTTTTTTTTTTCCTAATTGACGTTTTGCTGTTGACCTTAGTGGCCTCTACAGCTTCACCCGGGCTTTTGT
>DWDX01003060.1:0-13853 GCA_018245675.1 Agara michaeli | reverse complement strand
AACCGACACTATCCGAAAGTAACGGATTATCCGAAATAATTAAATGTCCGTATCCGTATCCGAAACCGATATAATTTTATTCCTATATCCATATATTGCGGGGACGGGGGCGGAACGAAGCCGCGGGAATAAGCTAGTATACGTATATGTTCGTTAAACTAACTCGCCGTGTGTCACGAGCACAAACGAGGGAAATAAGCTGATTGCGGTCGTGCCTTCATTACTCCGTGGCGAGGATTCGTTAACGCAAAATGAACGTGATTGTTTGTTTGAAAATAAGAATGTTTTGCAAATGAAAATTGAATAAATTATAACTTAATTGTAATTGCAATTATAATTATCTTTAATGTAATTATAATTAATTGTAATTATCTTTTCTCTTTGTATGAGCGTTTTGGATTCAATTACTCGACTGTTTTGGGTTTTTATCTTTCACTAGCTGTGCCCGCAACTTTGTCGACGTTTTAATTTGATTATTTTATGTAATTCTAAAATAAAAGTAGCCTAAGTCACTCATTATTACATCAGCTATCTGTCATTGAAAGACTCGTCGAAATCGGTCCAGCGGTTCCAGAGAATAGCCGGAACAAAAAGACAGACAAAAATTGTAAAAAATGTTATTTTGGTATATGTGAAGTGTTGTATATGCATTTAGTAAAAAGCGTATTTTATCGTTACAAACAGACACTCCAATTTTATTTATTTGCATAGATGTATAGATGATTGAACGATAATTAATAATTAAGCGCAGAAATTGTTTTTATCACCTCGCCAATTCTTCAGTAGTATGCCGCAGGGTTGCCACAATTGTAGTAGAGACCTATTACAAGCAGAGACCCGAAATGTGTCGCAGTTATGGTTAAAAAAAATCATTCACATTAATGTAAACTTCTCCAACAATTATAGTCCGTACACTATACAAAAAAGGAATCTTATAAAGACAAAATAATACATAAATAAGTGAGACTCAGTCCAGCCCCTATTTATTTATTTATTTATTTATTTATTCATGTAAAAACCTAATTATAGGGTTTACAAAGAGCAAACCTAATGCCTAGCGGCATTGTCGTCCAGTCAACCCTGGATGACAGTGAAATGTTGTGGTAGGCTATAAACACCCTACAGCCCCTTGTACAAATAAAAAAATCAAATCGTATTACTACATACCTGCAAGCACGTTTTGTTATTGTTAGTGACACTCGGTTGCATAACAATTCGTTGGCTTGTTTACGTTCCCGGCCGTGTGTCACATATGAACGCGGGTAATAAACCAAGCGCGGTTGGCGGTTCGTTACGCAATTAGGTATCGACTAATATCAAACGCATAGCAGCAGTGGTCGTCTATTGGTTTGAAATTGAGCCTTCCACTGGAGCGGAGGAATTCCTGGAGGAATTCGATTCCAGGGTCACCTCCGACATGTTACGTGCGTTTTATGACTGAAAATTTAAATATCACTCGCTATAACGGTGAAGGAAAACATCGCGAGGAAACCTGAACACCCTAGAGGTGTTATAAAGCATATAATATTTTCTGAGGTGTGTGAAGTCTACCAATCCGGATTTGGCCAGCGTGGTAGACTATAGCCTAGAATCCTCTCACTATGAGAGGAAACCCGGTCCAGCAGTGGACCGATACAAAGGTGAACAAAAAAACTAACGGGGGAAAAGGGTTTGGAAAAGTCACGAAATACCACGGGAAGGAAGCGAGGGGGGGGGATGCATTGAGATATCACGGTTATGAAATTTTTCATGAATAATTTATTTATTAAATTCTCGAAGTTAACATAAAAATCCTGTATAAGGGAATTTTCGTATTTAAAATATAAAAAATATATATATTAGTTTAAGTAAGAGGATCACGTTTTATTTACGTCGAGTATTACACAAAGTCTGAAGTCGTCGTTTCTAAATAGTACAATTTTACGTATATATTCGCCGGTTGTCGGTCGCCTTATAAACGCACCTATTTCAAGTATAATTAAAATATGGAATATTTAGCTATATACATTCGCTGGTTGTCTGTCGCGATATAAACGCACTTAACCGACTAATCAGAATACTGAGCTATGTATAACGCGAGTGTTGATGGATGTAGGTACCGAGGGAGACCAAGACTGCCCTGTCTCGACCAAATAGGCCAGACACTGGCTGACGGGGAAGTCGAGTCTCCGAAATCGCAGCGTATGCATGAAGAGACTGATGAATGTAGATGACGCACGTCAGGTTTGTGAAGACAGAGATATTTGTCACTCCGTGCTCTCTGCCTACCCTGTTATTGACCTGGCGTGATGGTATAATAATGTACTAGGCGGTTTTCTGTCGCCGCATAGACGCACCCACTCGTCTGGTGCATGTACTGAAACGATTGAATTACAATGGTAACCACAAACCCGATACAGAATACGATACCGATGTACCTTCAAGGTTGCGAAGGTCATAATGTAATCAGTGCTGGTTGGCTTTCCGGCCGCATCTTTGCTAGCTTTAACGACATAATAGACCATAGTGCAGCAGTGATAGACTAGTGGTTTGAATTCGGCCTCCCACTCCGGGGGGTCTGGGTTCGATCCTGGTTTATTTGATTTATTTATTTACCTCTCCTTTATTACGTGCGTTTTATGAGTAAAATTTAAATATCACTCGCTATAACGGTGAAAGAAAACATCGTGAGGAAACCTGCACACCTTAGAGATGTTATAAATTATACAATATTTTCTGAGGTGTGTGAAGTCTAACAATCCGTACTTGGCCAGCGTGGTAGGCTATGGCCTAAATCCCTCTCACCATGAGAGGAGTCCCGGTTCAATAGTGGACCAACAAAAAGGTCGAAATTTTTTTTAAATGAATCGCCTAAATAATAGGTTCTATTGACCCATCCCCCTCTAGACTGGCTGCGATTTTTTTTATGTCACATACATTCAAATATGGCCAACCTCCACTAGTTAGAGAGACACCTTAAGATGTGTACACATAGATTATTCATATTCAAAATATTCATAACAAAATTATAAAATGAACAAACAAACATGGGGACACTAAGAGAGTAAACATGGCCTAATTCAATTATGTTGCGAAGCGTGCAGAAACGATTATAATTAAAACAATGGAAGCTTTCAAGGCTAATACTAATCCAACTTATTACGCAGCCATTGCTAAGACGACTGCGATGGTATATATATATTCATACATAATTTACGTACGCAAATACATGCAAATAAAATTAAAGTCTGTCATGAGATAAATGCTTTTGCAGTTAATGAAAAATCCATATATTCAAAGCCTTATTTATATAACTAAAATTATAATATCGATACTTGATAGCGAAAAAGACGCGACTGCTATAAATGCTATAAATATTACCTAATATCATTCAAGATAATTCCAATAAGTTAAGTTCACTAGTTACGTTACGGGTGGGGATGTCTGAGTTCAAATATCAAGTTTTTACCCAA
Organism: Agara michaeli; assembly: GCA_018245675.1. NCBI lineage: Eukaryota > Metazoa > Arthropoda > Insecta > Lepidoptera > Hesperiidae > Agara > Agara michaeli. The sequence continues at coordinate 10,401 of DWDX01003060.1, read as the reverse complement.
AATCCAGTTCCTAAACGTAATAGTCTGACATACAATGAAATCCTGAAAATCAGGCAATCTTAGCGAATATAAGTACATCAAAGGAATATTGAATTTCATATTTCTATAACCGATGTGGTAAATGAAATGGAAAACGATGAAGTTGTTCTACATTTTGAATTTCCATATTAATAAGGAGTCATGAAATCTTACTATAGTTAATTTCAAGAACAACGTCAAAGCGATCATACAAGATCCATTAATCGTTTATGAAATGAACACGATCTTAAAACAAAATACAATTACATTCCTCAGAGCACATTAAAAATAACAACGGATACGGTTTATTGTTGTATATTCAAAGGTTATAACGAGAATTCTGGAACTGAAGATTATGCGCGTGCTTACGTTAAGTAAATTTATCTCGCGTTGCAGGCTTCTCGGCTCGAATTCGTTATTAAACCGATTAGCAGCTGCCGCGAGACGCTCGCGCTTATAGCGTTAGTTCCCACCGAATGCGCCTCGTCAATGACTTGCCGGAAATAATGGATGAACAGAACATTTAATATTTTGGTTCCAAATTGTACCGTGTTGTCCTTTGAAATATCTGGAAGATTGTCTACGAATTTACTTGTTATATTATATTTGAAATTTGATGATTTTCCACTTATATTGACTAAATTGGGTTCATTGCGAGGTTATTTATAAGGTGCTTGCTCTGTTATGGGAACGCCATACTAGTGATAATAATAGGTCAGATAAGGGTGAACCTCAAATTATTTGGACAGGGTTAATTAATTTAGTGCTGTATTACACAGAGGTAATATTGTCAATGTACAATTTAAATTAAAAATCACATCGAAAAGTAGAGTTATAAATAAAGTCGAATCATCTTTTTCAATTGTTACGTATACTAATTGAAACATAATTACTTTTAATGTATTTTCCAACGGCTTAATGTTTTAAAGCTTGAGCTTCGAAAATATTCACTGAAATTTCCTTATAGGTTCCGGAACGGTTAAATTAAAAATTCATTCCGAGTCCATTCATCAAAACGATTAAATTTTTGCATTAGGAGAAGAGATGTGCTTTGATCCCTTTTAAGCGTTTTATGAAAAATAGCCTATTGTGTTTCGAATGAAGTGAAGTTTGAAATAAAATGAATCCGCATTGAAGTGAAACGGTCTCTTCCAGGGTTCTAGTTGAAACCTTTCAGGAATATTCCATAATATGATTACCCAATGCTAGTTCTAATAAAACAATTATGGTCGTCAACATTTTGAGCTGAGAATCGAACAGGTCTCTCAATGAGGCTCATTATTGTTGTTGTTATATGTCTTTACACTGTATTGTATAAACCTTTTAGAACTTTGAAGGCTAAAACAACTAACTATAAGAGAATTAAGAACAATACACGATAACTACGTTTGAGTCTGTTTAATTGGAAAAGTTTTTTGTGAGCTCCCGGTGAAAAAGTTAATTTTCAGTAACGCGAAATTACTCGGGACCTTTTTGTCTGAGCTGGCATCGCGTCTTCAAGAGATTGTCTTCTGTAGAGATAGAAGTTATGAAAAGGATTGTCTTAATTAATTTACTATCCTACAATTGATTTTAATAATAAAGAGGAAAGCAAAATTCTTTTCATTAATTTACAAGCGAAATGAAGATTTTATGTTTTAGAATGTAGATACACAAGCTAAAAGTAAACCGTATACCAACGACCATATACATTTTGTCTCAAGCAAATACGTATCATTATTATTGTATTATTATTGTGTTGTGTTTCTTTGTTTGAAAACCGTTTCAAATCCCTGTTTCTATTTGAATATGTGGCCAAATGTACACATAATTAAAATAGAAGATTGTTGTACTTAATTACTTTTAGCCACAATAAAATAGGGCGTCTGGAACTTTTGTTTTAATGTCAAGCCGAAAAGTTTGTTTGTTTGCCCTTATAAATGTGTCTCGTACTGCAAATTTACAGAAAGTCTTGTTTTGGAAACGCGTAAAACACTCATTCCCGCCTAATTCTGGGGACAGATAAAAAATAAGCAGAGATTCACGTCTGAAATGATACTGCTTAAGCATTGACTAAGATAGAAAAACATCGTAAGGAAACCCGCATAGCTTACAGTTCTCCATGAAGTTTCCTGAGGTGTGTGAAGTTTGCCAATCCGCACTTAGCCAGCATGTAAACTATGGCCTACAACGATCTCACTGTAAAAGAAAAAACGTGTCCAGCTGTATCACAATAAAAGAATTGAAAAATAATTTATAACGAGAAGATCAATATGAATACTTAATATTGAAACGAAATTTCAAATAATTTCTAAAATACAATCAATACTAATTACACGCCGTGATCAATATGTACAACCTTCATATTCAAAAAGAAGTTCACTCAAACATTGTTTTGGTCCTTTATTTATAAACTTGCTCAATTAGAGATGGCTTCATTAATCCTTCAGTTCATATCCTGTTTCCTGTTTACCCTTTCGTATTGCGGCAATGCCGAAGTTGTAAAGCAAGCAAGCCGCTTCGTAGGAGAGTAATCAAAGCTTTGCCATTTTATATACTGCGCAGTTGTTTGTTCATTACGAAGAATCCTTTCCGTCTTACGTTAACAATGACAGTGCAAAAATAAATTGTTATCAAAAGGTCATTATTGTGATGCAGGTTTTAATAGCCCCGCCAGAAGTAAAGGTTCAAAACTCTATGTTCCTACCCTGTAACTTCTGACATCCTATCTATCGAACAAGGAGTTTGCCAGGAAAACTTACTCTCGTGGAATTTAAGTCCGTTCAAACGAAAGATATTATATAGTAAAATAATAATAATAAAATACCCTTATAAGTAACGTCCGAATTCAAGGCTTTGATTACGTAGAGATCACCACCTTTGTTATATCTCTTGCAGCAGTCCTCTCACCAGAGGAAAGACATGAAGTAACACAGGAATTGTAGATATACTTGTACAATACGTTTAAAGTGAAGCAACAGAAGACAGCCACATGCCAATATCTGATCAGTTCAAATTCAAATTCAACAACAACAACATACCGTCACGCCAGGTCCCTAAAGGGGTAGGCAGAAAGCACCGAGTGCCAAATATCTCTGTCCTTGCAAACCTGACGCGTTTCGTCTATATTCATCACTCTCTTCATGCAAACACGCCGGTTTCGGAGACTCTTGACTCCTCCATCAAATTCAATCGTTTTAATCATTATATGGTACATACACTTGCTAAGAAAGCGTTAATAGGTAGTCAAATGCTAATAGGTTGGTAAACCACTTAATTAGCAATCCACTTTACTTCTTCAAACAGTGCACTGGAAAGTGGATACTAATCCGAGCGTTTCAAATTCACCGGCTAAGTGTGTCAGTTGCGGTGGTAATCCTCAACAAACGGGATCAGGCAGGCACGTGCTTCGTAGATTCGTAAATAAAACTCAATACGGCTAGCTTTTCTATACAAACGCCGGAGCAATTTGCCGAAACATGAGGCTTCACTCAATTTTATAATACGATGTCCGTTCTCCTCGCGTAGTCAAAAATATTTTAAGACGTGTCCAGCAGTGAAATAGTGAAATGTTAGAAAATATGTTTACATGGCTGTGCCTGTTAGCTGAGAGCCGCTTTAAGACCTTTATGACTACGCTATATAAGTATACAGTTTATTTAATAAAGTGTTAAACATTAATATTGCTACCATTTCTAAACATGTAAAGTTATTAAATTTAATAAACAATAATAACAAATAATGCTGTAACTATTGAAATACCTTGCAACAATTTTGTGTAAGTTTTCATCAATGTATCGTATTATATTGTAAGAAACTCTTTCTCTTTGCTATGCTTACACGTCCCGTTATGACCCTAGTAAATAGCATTGTAAAATAGTTTAGCAATAATTTAAACCTTTTTTCACAACATGCACGTTAATGGTCCTTCGAGCCGGACATATCTAGCGATTTATTTACCATTAGCAACGGCATTATGCTGTATATTAATAATGAACAGTACACTTGCCTTTAACAAACAATGCACTGGAAACGGGAAACTAATTCAAACGCCACAAGCAGTAATCCAATCCAATTTGTATCTATCAGGAACGCTTTATCGAAGGCACAAATAGACGATGACTCACTGTACCTCCTTAGTGATAATCGTACGAACACAACTGACAATGCTCGCAATCCAATAAATGTTTAAGATCGACTAAGATTAAATTCAATGACGGTCATTTGTGCAGTTAACAACATTTGCGCTATTTTCATATCTGGAACACATAACATTCCCATAGTTTATCACATTCATACCGATGGACAACACATTATTATTAAGACACTAATTTGAATTTCTACAGAAACCATAGAACAACATTTATCACAAGATAATTTACATCTGTGTCATAATTATCTGAGAAAGAAAATTTGATTTACTTTACATCCTTGCCTAATAAAGCTTTCTATTTAATTAAAAATAGACGGTTTAATCAATAATCTACCAGAGAGGCTAGCTAAAGTATGTCAAGAAGGTCAAGTTAGTAGAATTTTCAGGTCAATCAAGTATTGCGGCGTGATTAATGTATGTCAGTGGGGTTGTTAATATATGCTGCGATACGCATTGGAATGAGTTTAGTGGCACAGTTGTGTATGATTCTCGTAACGGTAAGTAAAAAATGTTAGGGAGAATTTGTTTTGGAATTCCTCCTCAATCACTGAAACATGTGAAAAATATTAGTTTGAGATTCAGTCATAATCAATCTGCGTTGGGTTTTAAGTCTAGGTGCTCTACAAACCATTTGCAATATGTGCCAGATAAAAATTTGGACCATCTCTCATCTCAATTTCAATTAGAGTAAGAACATGATTTCTAAATGCACAGATCTAACTGTATACTCAGTAATCATGAGCGCTACGGATATCATACCGACGGCAGATTTCAAATTGCTGGAAAGCATTCCAGAGCAGATGTTTTTCATTTCATTTGCATATCTTTTCATCGCTTTCAACACCTCTATCTGCAATGTCTAGAATGTTCCATGAGCTTGCAGAGGCATTTTTTCTTCTGTTCGTTTTTTTTTCTTTTCTTATTTCATTTCAGTAATTGAGACTTAGCACGGGCGTCCTATAATGTGAATGGCTGGGTGAAAAAGGCTTCGTTAGTTCTGAATTACTTGAAAAACGAGGTTGGTTGTGTGTGAAAAACTACCTTTATTATTCAACTTTGTTTATCAATCTTGAAAATGTTTATCTTCTTTACATTCCAAAACATTCATAAATCTTGAATAAACACCGTGAATATAATTGGATAAGAGAAAATAGATGGTATAAAGATCATTAAGTGTTAAGTATTAAGTGTTGATTCGATCATACGATAGTAGAATACTTAAAATTAACGGATAAATCATAATACTCTAATTAAGTACTGTACTCGTATACCCTTTGAATCGCATACTCTACGAAGAATACTAAATGAAAATATAAAAAATCCTTTTTTAAACAGCGGAGGCTGTATTAACGCAAACTCCAAAAATTACCTAACATACATCCTTTAAATCGCAATTAGCTAACGCGATGCAGGCGGCGCCACGCGACAGGAATTGCCAATTATTGCGGTCGGTGCACAAATTTGCATGAGATAACGTTGGACGGCAAAAACTGCGCGAGCCGTGCAATTTTCACAAATTCGGACGGCTCTTGATTTGTGAGCGCGAGAATCCACAATAAATCTTTGCGTTGCTCGTGCGTGACGGTTCAATTTGGAAGAGGTTAGCGATTATTGTGATTTTTTTATCATCTACCCTCAGTTTGCAGGACACAAATTGTTGTACTTTATGTTAAAAATATCTCTATTTATCTCGGGTTTTTCATTTGAATTGTTCGTCTATACTTAATTTCAACCTAAGCGCTATTATTTTACAATAATTTCGGAAGTGTACTCTCATATCCGTAATAAATGAACCGTTACTTAATTTTCATCTTTGAAGTTGGTCTCTTTTTCCACGGTATGAGAACATAAGGAAGTCCATTCATAATAATTATTGGTACGCGATAAGAATGACAGGTTGCCATAAATCCAATTGATAAATTCAAGTTGTTTTCAAATTTGCTGTAACCTTCATTGAGCGGCAGTTTATCTCTTTAAAGCTTATTGACCACGTCTTAATGATCACGCAAAATAAAATAAAATTCGGTAACCAACAACAAAGTATATGTAGATATACGGAACGTAACAAATTACTTAATATTAAAAGCGAAAAAATATATGAAACACAAAAGAAAAAAACGGTACTTTTATCGCTCCCCGTGTATATTTGTACCAAACTACATTTCTCATTGTTCTGTACCAACCGCGAGTTTATTATTAAAATGTTATTACGGAGTCAAGACCGACCCAAAGCTCACGTCTCTTTATACCTTTGCAATACCTATATTCTTTTCTACCGTCATATATCTTCTGTACTACATGATGGACCCAGAGTAAAACAATAAAAGTTAAAGAAACCAAAATAGAATAACAAGCTTTAGATAAAAATGCTAACGCTGAATAGCAACCGATTTTCAGCATAACCAGTCTTGCTTTTTAACCGACTTCAAAAAAAGGAGGAGATACTCAACTTTTATTTTTTTTAAAGTAACTAAGTAGTTCAAAAAATCCCATGTTAAAAGTTAACATGTACAATTAATGCAATGTAACTCTCAAAAATTTCATTAACATTGGCTTGTTTAATCAACTTTTCCTTAATATAAACATATATTTAGAGATAAAACCAAATGCGAATAAAAAATCATTGTAACACAGTCATTTTGTATTTGCAAAAGGTTTAAATAACAATGCATATTTATAGAGCGTTAAATCATCAACAAATACTGTTCCACCGTTGGAAAGGGTTTTCCTTCAGAATTTATTCAAGGTCTGGCGTGCAGATCAATTGCTAGTCAATAGACGTCATTACGGTGAACTATAAGATGATTAAGTTTCGTCACAACATATTTCTCCACAGTGAGTGACATTTAATATTACTTACAGATAAAAATGTGAAGTGATTAATAAAACGCGTACAGTGTACCATCATTTGCTATATGTCGCGGCCATTAAAGAAGCGAAGAGATATTATGCTCCCCATTCGTCCCCGTCGACGGTGAAGCGATGCAACTAAACATAATATGGCCGTCCATCATTTTTATAGTGCGGATACATTACGACCTTTTCTTTTTACTGTTACAGTCGTTGGGCTTACAGCCATGCCGTTGTACACGTGTTGTGTAGGAACCTAATGACGTTCCTACACAACGTCATATAGAGTAAGATACGACGTGGTTTGGATTAAAAATTTGCTTTTCATATAATATATGTAGCTTTTGTTACCCTTACTTATTGTTACCGGCGACTATTGTTGGCGTTTACTATTTGATACCAGTGAATTTTGTTGGCGCTTACTATTTGTTACCGTTTACTTTCATTGGAGCTTATTCTTTGTTATCGGCGACTTTGTTGCCGTTTACTATTTGTTAAGGGCGACTTCGACCTTTATTGCAATTGCTATTTGCGACATCATTAGCGCAGACAAGAGATATTTTTGCAGTTTTTTAGATAATTATATGCTTGCGTTTGCGATGTAATGATGTTTAATGGAAACATCCCCTTCTTTTGCTTTGCTGTCTTAAGAACGAAATATTATACGAAATGAAATCATAGACGTACAATTTTTGTAAAGCAACATTACACAATAAATTCAGGTTCTTATAAATGTTTACAAATGTACTATTCACAAATATTACCATATTTTATAAAAAGAAGTATTAACAATTTAGCCAACATAATTACAGAAATGTAAAGAAAAAGATTTACTTTCCGAATATGTGCCTTTTTAATAAACGAAAATTTTCGCCAATGAGGAAATCATTGGAATCCTCAATTCAATAATGTTAATATATTATTTAAAGACGTTGATTTTCCTTATTCCCCCATCGTCGTGACGAAGAACAACAGTTTTGAATATTAAATTTTTTTTGGTCGATTTTTGTTTCCTTTATTAAACGTGTGGCTTTATTTTGATCGTATAGGTACGAAACTCAATTGAACATCGTGTGTGTACAGTACCAAAAGTTTTTTACGCGCTCATGGTCGAAGAGTTGCCAAAGCATTCCTGGGTATCAGATTCAAATAAACAAGTGGTATTACACCAGTGTGTAAACCACTTAATGTCTTTTTCATTAAATGAATATAAGCTATTTTAGGTATCCGTTATTCGTTTTAAAAATAGTTTATAATAACAGGAATTTTAAAAAAAGTAGAAAATTCAATGTTGCTCGGCCAATGTTGTCACGCAATGCACAACTTTTAGATTAGGTAGTGTTACTTTGAATAAAACTTTGCTGGTTTCACACACCAAAAGTTTTTTGGGGAAGCGACTATTATTAAAAATAAATAAAAAGGTGTGGATGCCAGTCACAGGTGTACACTACAGGTCACATGTATACTAATATTCTTATTGACATGTACCTATTACTAGCTGCTTTAATTCACACAAACAAGCCCAATCCTACAGTTATTTCGAAGTTGGTTGAAGATGACATTAACGCGCCAGCGGTCACGTGACTATTCCTTCTTAGCGACTTTTGATAAAAAGTCGTTGTTCAAATAGATTTTTTGATGCTGACAATAGTTAAATCGAAAAGTACCTACTTATTGCGACGTCTTAGGTGCAAATAAACCTCAGTTTTTCTGCCGAGCTTTGCAAGTTTCATGCCAAGAAACACAGACAGTGTATAGCAGGTAAAAATACTGAGCTTTACGATTTACGTTACAGAATATTTGATAAGAAATAACTGAAAGGATGGTGTTAATTTCCATTTTGTTGTTTTGGGATAAATATAACGTAATATTAACCCTGATCAATTATTGAAGAGTTTGTAACTAATTATATTTATAAGTAAAATAATTACACTAAGAGAATAAAAAGGCCATATAAAATATTGAGGATTTTTTTTGCTTAAATACAAAGTATTTTAAACAAAATTTCAAAATTTAAAAAAATTACCTATAAAAAAAAACATGAAACATTTTTTATTATACACTGTAAACTAAGGTAAAGTTTAAGTAAGGTTAAGTTTTTGTAAACAAATAAAACTCTACGGTGTCCATAAATTTTAATTACAAATCTTTAATATACCTTACATTGGGAGGTGTTTGTACTAATTTATTTATGAGAAACGCTGCATTTTTGTTTAAGTTGAATTGATTTTCTAAAGTTATTACAGCGGTTACTAAGATCTCTTAATCTCTGGGGCTACCCACAGACAACCACATCATAATATTATTATAGATTTATTTACTGGTTGTATATAAAACCATAAACGAAACATACAGACAGAAATGTTTATGCTGTAAATAAACAGAGTTTTCTCGATGCCGTTAGCGGTGTGGCATGCGGTGTAAGATTATGAAATCTCTCTTATAACGAAACTAAATCGATTCGTTTTACATACAATAAGGGATACTTTTGTATAACTGGAGTTCGCCCTTTGGTCGTGATTCGACCATGAAATTTAAATATCATTAAAAAAAATATTTTTTTTGAAAATGTTTTTTATTGATAGCCCTAAGGCTCGTCAATAACTACCAGACAAAAATAACAAAAAGAGAGAAAAACATTCTGCTTTGCCTATTTGAATAGAAACTGCACTCGATACGATCTTAGGTTTTTAAAGATTTGAATATGAAAACAAATGAATAAATAATTGATTAAGTAACGCTTCTACTGACAGCGCTACGCTACGACTCCTTTTATCATAGTTGAGATGGACTTAAACAAAATGACAAAAGGACATAAACATCTAAATGTTACTATGTTCTCTTATCGCTAGTATTAGGCACTGGAGGGTAAATCAATATAAGCCAATGAGCAATAAGGCTATATTAAAGAAAAATAAATTAAGTTTCCGAGGGTAGCGCATCCGTCGTAACTTATTTCTGTAATAATAGGGGTGACACTAACAAGTAACGCGGCTTAACCAGTTGATACTGAAAATCTCTTAAGTAAATTAATTATCTAACAAAAATATATCAAACATAAATATAAATAGAGAAGCAGCCCTTCAACGGTTCCCATCTCACTTTGTTACCATGTAGAGTACTGTTTATTTTTGATTAAATTGCAAATATAGTTTGCTTAGGAGAGGAAACGTGTAATACGGAGGGTCGACGATGAGACGTAGTTTCATTACAGTGAAGAAGCGCGGGAAATATTATTATTATTATGTCCAAAAAGAATGTAGAATGAAAACAATCACTTTTATAAGAAAGACTAGCTGTGCCCGCGACTTCATCCGCGTCATCAAATCTAAGAAGATTTATACAAACTTTCATCCCCTATTTTATCCTCTTAGGGGTGTAATTTATCAAAATCCTTTCTT
>DWDX01003059.1:0-13853 GCA_018245675.1 Agara michaeli | reverse complement strand
TTTCCTTCAATAAATAAATTATTTTGTTACACTTTTTTTATTTTCATATTATTATCATTACTATTTTGGACACGCGGACGAAGCCGGGGTTAACAACTAGTTATTGATATTCGTGTTGATGACGAAACATAGCATTTTTATCACTTCCTTTTTCACCTATTATGGTATGTTAGTATTGAATACGCGTGGTCGATGAGAATAACAATATTGTTTTTATCTATGGCTCATTATTGTGATCTGAATCACGTGAATGTATAGCGGACAGGTTTCTACTGGGCGCATAGCTTCAATTTACATGCATTTGCAATGCTTATGATCACTAATCGTGCGTGATTCCGATTACAATGAGGCGTCTTGTCTATACTTGGAAAGAAATGTGTCTGATTTCAGCTGATACTTTTATCCGACTTGTTCTTTCTTAGGAGGTAGGTAATGTACATTTAAATTATTCTATTTTATATCTACAGGTACAGGCGTAATTATATATAATATAAGGGATTTCTATACGCTAAGTTAAAGAACAATTAATTTAAATCGTTATTTTATATTTTAACTGTCAAGGTAGTTTTAATCAGCGCTTTGTATAGTCACTTTTAAACCTCAAATGGTTTCGTTTATATAAAATTATAATAACATTTCGGGTCAACTTCACACACAGACATTTTGATGCCAGAGTAGGCAGGTTTTGTGATATGGTAACCAGACGCCTGATAAATTACATGTATAAATGTGTAATTGCATACTTATAAAGATAATTAATAACATCAACATCAACGAAAATTTGTGCTCATCCCAGAAATCGTTGCTTTGGGTTTTAATCAAACCTACAACCTTTGATTGCCCAGACAGGCTCGCATATGACTATGTAAGTACGAAGCAGTCTGCTTTTACCTAATTCTATCCTGTGTATACATGTTGCTTAAACAGTTAGGTATAAATAAGCCCTGCACTTAATTTACAATGTAACATTTAATCATTTCTATTTTGTTATGATTACGCATTATCTGACGATTAATATTTATCCACAGGTACTCGGCACTACGTTTATTGTTTTTAGAATAACTTAGAAGTATATAGAAGTTATTTTGTATTAAACTAAAAATAAGAACCCACAACTAGGTTCCTTTACAGAGATTGCAAAAATGTATTCGGCGTGGAGGTTGCAATATAAACCGTGTGGCGAAAAAAATATGATATGTGTCAAGAAGCCGCCATCGTTCAAGTTTTCTAAAGAAATTACCGAGAACGTAATATGAAAAAGGCCTATAACGTTTATTTATGGCGGCCATTATTGTAATAATTGCGATATACAAGAGGGAGGATATTGTTCTTGTGTCGTAACATCTTATCTGATCTCGAAGCTCGGAGATTAATCCGATGATAACATTGTGCGGACGATGCACTGCATTTATAAGTATTATTGAATAATCGGGCTTATTTTAAGTGTTCAGAACTTTTATTTTCAGAAGCCATGAATAACCCGGATTACAGTGTATATTACGGTTTACACCTTTGATTATCTTTTATTATGGAGAGTTGCATGTTATAGTATTCAAGTCACGTTTCTGTTTAGGAAAGAAAAACTTATGCTTCAATTATTAAGGTAATATTTAATAAGGTAATATCTAAAAAAATTAAGGTAGGGTAATGAAAGGTAGATTGATGATCATACTTAATAAACCGTACGGCAGTAATGCTTTGTATAAACTGGTGACTAATATGCTGAAGATATGATTTATCTGAAACATTAAATGATACCTTCTGATATATTTGTGAAGTTTCGGTAATTATTATTTGTAATTATATTTTGTAACTTGCTACTTGCAATGTTTTCACAACAATAACATGTAAGGTTAAGGAACCAAACCAATCAGCTGTATCGACAAAAGTGGGCGATAAAATGCAAAGAATCGTGGGATTTTAGATAATGTTTTATTGGTATGTATCCGATATTATAGCGACCTCGGCGAAGAAGGCAAGGCTGAATTTGGTCGTGTAATTGACAGTGGCACGTAACATAGTACATGTTCTGTTGTGGCTGATTACACAAACAACAGAACTCTCGAGGCACACTATGAAATAAACACGTAGATGCAAAGATTCTTTTCCGCTCAACTCTTATTTATTCGAAACGTTAAAATTAATGTAACAATATAGATTTTTATAAGTATTCTAATTCGAAATAAAGGGCTAACGGTCTCAACGATTTTATATACCTAATTCGAATACGATACAGTTTTACTGCAAATATACGCATATATATTTTATTTTGAGTGAAAACGTGCATTATCTTTACAACTCGGTCACTGCCAATGTTGCAATCTACTTACCTTTTTGCATTCACATATAGAAAGTATTTATTCTTATCTTATCAATATGCGATAAAAGTGAGCATACGCTTTTTTATGCGTTGCTTTTAAATCATTTAAGAAGGTAGCATATTTGTAAAGATTATGTGGACTCGAGGCTCCCGCTTAGCATTTTATTGCTTTTGTTTTAAACCAAGTTTATTGAATTAGTCTTTAATATAGTTAATATTTTAGTGAATAAGGACCTTTGATGTTAAATTTTAGTTAATTTAACTAAATGTAAGGGTATTCAGTTATAAATATCATTAAAACTCATATAGAATTATGGTATACTTCTACACCAGTGGCAAATTGTGTTGCTGTCTATAAACACTAACCTATAATTCTTCTAGTAAATTTTCTTAACACTCAATTCGAGTGACCATAAACTAACTAATGTACATAGATGGGCTGTATAGAGAACTTGTTCGAGGTCACTGTGAATTTAATTTTTTAATCAAAATAAACGGTTTAAGGTCAAATATTAACGTAAATTAGGACGAATCGCTTTTAAATGCAACTGTAAGTACTTACTCGAGCATACGACTTAGAAGAAAATATAATAAGGATTCGGTGCCATTTCGGAGACCGTTCGACTTTCCTTAAACGTCCGCATCTTTCGTACGGCGACGCGAACTGACCAAAGAGGTCAACGAGGAAGTTGGAGATAAGCATAAATTACGAACAGTATGAACTCGGTGAACCGTAGAAAGGAACGATTAAAGAATCAATTTAATTGTTTGCCGCGGAACTATCTGGATTTGAGACGATTTCAATATTTTAAACTACCCTGTGCACTGTGAACCAAACCCTTTTTAAATGTTCTAGGTATTCGTAAATTTATATATTAGGTACTTACGACAGAAAAGATCAAATGAGACCCTTATTTTTAAAATTTTGGAATATAACTCTCCGTACTCGATTGTAATTTACAATTATTGCAATTACTATATTATTTTTTATTGACTTATTAATGTAACGAAGAGAATATATAAATTCATTCACAATCCGTCATTTATTACTGGTTTGAGCATTAGAAATAGAGAATTGAAGGAAAATAAATATTTTCGGCGGTGCACTGGAAATCAGCGGTAGTGATTCACCACTGGCTAGGCAAGGTGTACCTGCTTCTTTTTGATGCTATGTATGGCTTTTGCCTGATTTGCCTGTTTCTGTAATGGATGCAATAAATACTTCCATTATTTTTTTAAATATCTTCATGAAATCTACAATATCTATGTACAATATATATACATTTAAAAAATTGTCTTCAGTTTGTGAACATTTATTACTAATTTACAATTACAACCTGTTGCAACTGTGCGGGTGTTATAGCTATTTGCTAATAGCGCATAGTCGGCATTCAATTGCAAGTTGAACAGAAATAATTTAGCATTAAAATACGTAATGAGTCTGTAGCCCGTACAGTTGTAGGGCACAAGTTTACAGCGCGGCAGACCATTAAAACTTTCTCAAACTAACTGCGCTTAAAACTGTTTTTACCAAATGTCCGAGTTTCGCTTTAGAATTAAACGTCCCTTCTGTAAGATTGTTTTAGTAATGGTTTAATCTCGGCCCAGGCATTGCATGCTTCCATCTTGGAATATCGACTCTAGTGTCAATCTTCGACTTCTACTTTTCACTAAAATGTATGAAATGAAATAATTTTATTTGTTTAAATTTATTAACAAATAATATGTATATATATTCTAATACACATGAATATGATATATGTTCAGCATTTGATATACCATTTGATACGAATATTATTCGATTCGTCTACTTAATTAAAATGTTTTACCTATATTTGAATCACGTAGTGTTTTGTCTTTTCGATATTTTGTCTCTTTCTTACATACAGATTTAGCTAAAAGGGATTGCAATATAATAGGTGTTTGAAAATAATCATTATAATATCACATCTTCACTACATAGTATAAAAAAACGCTTTCTCTGTCCCTATGTATGCTTAAATCTTTAAAAATACGCAACGGATTTTGATGCGGTTTTTTTTAATAGATAGAGTGATTGAAGATGAAGGTTTATATGTATAATATAATAACATTTGTAAAATAATATATGCGCGGGACGAAGTCGCGGGCAAAAGCTAGTTGAGTATAAGAATAAGTGGGTACCTACACATTTCTATATCACTATAACCGTTTTCGCCTCTCTCCAAGTTAACGTTGCAATATATGAGAACCGCAATAATGGATTTCACGGTTGCCTGTCACGAATTGAAGGTTCAATCATTCTGCTATCTTATTTATTCAATAACAACGTTTCGTGCGAACCTCTATATAAAATTGCACTCTATCTAGAACCTAACAGTATAGATCTAGAAACACAAATGAGTCAATTGAAGTTGATTATATTGGAATAGGTATTTATAAATTATCAATTATGCTACAGTATAATTAATTATATTTGTACGGGATTAAGAAAAATTTTAGAAAATTCGACTGACCTGTCAGTCTGTTCGATTCCGATGTTCACATCTGAACTGGAGGTTGTGAGTTCGATTCTCAACCAAGACAAATACACGTGTTTGTTCTGTATCTAAGTGTAAAATTATCTACACATATTACGTATGTTTATCAGCTGTCTGATTATTATAACACAAGCTTTTCCTAGATTGCGATCAGATAGTCTTGTTTCGGTTGTTACAATATACATACTGTTCTTAATCTGTTAACAGTTACTTTATAAAAAATATCCAATATTTATATCAGGTCGACCGATAATTATATTTTCATTTTCTGCAACGTCATTCACAGCTGCGTTCATCGAGACAATAAAAGACGAGAACCCAACGATCAGCGGTCGGATACGGGTACCTGCAAAATGTTAAATATTCATGTTTAAATATTTACCAGTTACATCAGCGTTCGAACTACTTAGTCTTGCCGTAACGTTTATAACTAATTTATAAGTCTAGATCCATTCTAAAGACTGATTAAATTATTTGCTTAAATGCGTATTTAAGCACCTAACGCAGGGTATTAATGTATTTATGATTGATGATTTATAAACTGGTAAAAAAAATTGCTCGTAGTATAATTTTTTACATGAGTACTTATTTACTGTTACGGATTAATTTATGTTTAAAATAATTTTTATACGTTACAAAATCTTGATTTACGTTCTGACATATGTGAATGCTGAAAATGCATTAATTGCCATTGCGTAGTGGTGCAAGTACGTGTATATGGATTATTTATTTTATTATCTCTGGTCGATTGTTCAAGAGATAATTACGTGTCGCAATACCAAGTAAGATACGAGCATTTATTGGCAATTTACGTAAGATGAAAAATTTAGTGGTTACAGTTGTGGGTCATTGGATTACGTGCACTCCAGCATCAGATCTCGAATTGTATTGTACTTATTAATTATCTTATTAAATACCGTTGGTCAAAATGTATTTACTGAAAGTGGTATGTCATATGTCTGACATTATATTAACTTAATTACATACATACATACCGTCACGCCAGGTCCCTAACGGTCCCTATTTAACTTACTTATTTGTGTTAAAATGGATACGTTTAAAATTTGTCAGTGATCCACTAAATATTGTTTTGTTGTTTATAAATGCATCTTACGTGTTTTCATGAGGAAAGCCAAATTAAATAATAATTGCCCAATGATAAATATTCTCGGTCGACTACTGATCTGTTCATGTTCGCAGGAACTACGTCAGCTACGGTCCACTAAGCGTCTATTGATTAAATAGATTCACTATTACAATTTTCTAAACAACAATCGGTCAACAATATCCATTTCAAACATACATCAAAATACATACGATCCCAAAGTATCTACATAAAAATAGATATTTACTTCATGACCGAACACTAGAATCTGACAGCCGTCGCGGAGCCCTAAAAATATCTCTATATTTTAACCGTAATCCAATTCTCGCCTGTGATTTTATTTCCCGCGCGATGGGTTATGAATCTTGAAAAATAATGGAAGCGTAAAAACCGAATCCCAGCATATATTGCAAGGGGATCCTCTCCGATATTAAAATATGAAGTAGAGAAAAAAATATGCAGCAAAATAATATTTGAAGTATGTATGTATGTATATGTATCTGAATAAACGCTTAGAGGAGATTGACACGGATCGCGCACTTCGTTCGTTTCCAATATTGGCTGATATTTCAACCGGTTCCATTAAACTGTGAGGTTTATCTCGTACGCTTGAAACATGTGTATGGCGTACTGTAAAAAAGGATCGTTTTGTTAAAATACGAATGTTGTAATATTCGCCGATATTTTTGCGTGTCCTTCTTACGTGTTTTAGTGATATTTCTCCATTTATATTTCTTATTAAAATGTCCGACCGTCGAGTAGTAACGAGGGGAGATTTTTTTTTCAATTCTTTATTGCTCCACTTCTGTACACGGGTTTTCCTTCACCATTGTAGCGAGTCATATTTAAGTGCAAGCCGGGATTCGAACCCAGAACCACGCAGGGAGAGACTGAAATACAATCCACTAGGCTATCACTGTTACGAGGGGCGATGAGAACAAATCAATGCTGGTAACTATAGAACAACAACAAACACTTGAGGTATACTTGACATGTCGAGAGATATATACGCGTACATTTAACGGTTTTGACAGTTAATACAAGTATTAATTCTTATGTTCCATTCAAATTTATTGAGACTCGTTTATTCGAGACCTCATATCACACACGCGGTTTGGATTAAGGCCGACATGTTTAAGAGACTGCCACATTATTTATACGAGCAAAATATGCAAACCAAAATGAAGTAACAATCTATTACAGTCCAAAAAAAAAGTTTCTTCTCGGGATCTCTGTCCTCGTTGCATATTTGTTGACATGAAGGATCACGCCTTGTACATGTTCTGTGTTTTTAAAATCGTATTTCATACTAATGTATTTATATAAAATATTGTTTATTTCACTTAAAACAACTCTTATTTTAGCACAGTAATTTTCAATTTTCATTTCACATTACATGGATTACACTTTATGCTGTTTTGTTTTTTTATTTATGTTAACGAGGACTATTCAGCACGACTTGTTATGACATGTTTTTAACGCAACGAGTGATTAGCTTTACATACGAGCCAACGATAAAAAGACACGGTTCATATACTTTAAGTAAACAAGCCGTTAGTTTTACGTTCAACACGTTCTTTAAAAACCTCCTAGATGCTTTTATATACATTGAATTTAATTTGCGTTTATGTTCAACTAATTCTGTCCTGATATTTTGTTTACGTTAAACCTAACGCTGGTCTTGTGGAATCCTTTATTTAGCGTCATTAAGGGTTTGATATAGAAACGGTTTCTATGTATCTTTAATCTCAAGGATTGCGCTATCCGCACTTAAATAAGTTTATAATGAAAACACAACAGGCAAAGTTCATTTTTGTATTTGTTATGTCACTATGAATTATACATATAAATAATTAGTTCATTAAATAAGCCAATTATGTTATTTATTATTTATTTCTAGCACTAAACAGCAATCATAGATTTAATGCGTAAGATTTAAAGGTGTAGGCTAAGAGATAAACATGAGGTTTTTTTAAGTTAGCTCCTTAAGATTCTGAAAATAGCGTCGAAGTTGGTAGCGTAGGTACTTACAAAATTCAGGAACTCCTTAAGTGCCTATGAACGATTTAATACACGATTAGGAATAAGTGAATAGGAAACGATAAATGAAATCCTATTAAGCATATTTAATGAAAATTGTTTAATTTTTTTCCCGTGATCCATATCCTGATTTCAACAATTTACAACTTTTCGTCTAATTTGTCATATCCTATGCAAATTCGTAAATTCGTTAGACGCCAAAGTCGGACACGCATATCTTCACATTATCTCCAAGGTCCTGCTAATATTACGTAAAGCATTAGAAGCGTGTTGAAATAAAAGAGCACCGTTTAAACCTTTTAAGATTGAATTAACACTTGTTTAATGGTTAAACAAAACATCCTGAGGAAACCTACATATCTTAGTGTTCTCCAATGAGCTCTAAGAGTTGTAAAGTAGGGCAACCTATACTACTTGGCCCACCGTTGTAGACTATCTGATTAGAATTAAATTCGAAAATCGAGTGAGTCATATAATGCGTATGGTCACAAGTTTGGTCATATAAACATTCTTGAAACAATAATATCAGTAATCTATTGTTTTTAATTGAAGCTAAAATTGCATCGCAACAATCCGCGAATACAGTATGCAATGTAACGAACGATCTCTACAACAGACTTGGCTACAAGCCGTTGTAGAGCTGCTCCAGTGACTGGCCCGTTACTGTAGTAGTTAACGAACCTGATTGCCAAACCACGGGTTGTGGATTCAGACCAGGGAAAATGTTTTGTGGCATAATCACGAATGTCTGTTTTGTGTCTGGATAATAAATATTAGATATTTCAGGCCAAATACGTGTTGATAGTTGTACGTCTGGTTATTTTATAATTTAACCACGCGGTTTGCATTAATTAGTGTTCTGCAAAAGTATAGTTATCGTTATGTCGGTCGTACTTTCTACACTTTATTTTAACGCTATGATTGTATCAATGACTCAGTAATAAGTCAAAGTTCAGTTCAATTGGCCTAGTTCAGACCTGATTGTTATTACGTAACATCATTTACGATACTGCGGACAATCTTTATACATAGAAACACGTATAATAAGCCCCTATCTTCTATTGGCACACGATGTATGCCAATTAATGGAGGTATGAAAATCGTTTTCCATAAAATGACGTGTTCTCATTATCTCTCGTATAATCATTTGATTTTATCTGCAATATACATAAGTGCAGCTAAATGTACTGGTTGCTCAATACTGCCAGACTTGGATTATATGTAACCGAATCTAATTTATATCGAAGCTCGAATACACCTGACACTAGTGACAGTTACTTCGGATGCTTCAGATCACTGTGCCACAATCGTATTATAGCCGTACGTGCCACGCGTATCGTGATATAGATACGAACAGACATAAAAACAATTCTAACTCTCATGGAGAAAGGCTAAGCGTTTCTACCGGCTACGACCCTGATAAAGCTTTTGATGTCTAGCTGTATTCAAAGACATCGAACATATATCATGACCTGGCCTTCATATACGGCGTCTTAAATGTGATCGATGATAATTTAGCGTTAATTCAATCTGCATTCAATAATAATAAGTCGTAACTTAACAAAAGATTTGCATGCACTCTTTAAGAATAGATATTTTGACATACCTTTTATCAAAGTCGCTGGATGCCTCCATTTACGTGTATTTTGATTCAGGTATTCAAAGGATTTAGGTAGCTGTTACTCTACAAAGCGTCATATTTAGCGTATA
Organism: Agara michaeli; assembly: GCA_018245675.1. Taxonomy (NCBI): domain Eukaryota; kingdom Metazoa; phylum Arthropoda; class Insecta; order Lepidoptera; family Hesperiidae; genus Agara; species Agara michaeli. Next base: position 4,159 of record DWDX01003059.1, on the reverse strand, counting down.
AACCTCAAAATGCAGTACGGAGAGACAGTAAACACCACAGGCGCGCGGAATACATATCATAAAGCAGCTAAAGCACACGCTATCCAGATACAGCCTACATATTATCTAGAAACGCCCTGCGGAATTTGTATTATGTAACAGTCGTGTACTGGCAGTGCATCACGATTAAGTCATGTCTACATATTATTATATTCTACCTCAGTTACATTCAAAGAATAAAGAAGGCGGAAACTATTCATGAGTGAATTTAAATATTGATTTAATATATCCGTGCTTCTCACTACTTCTTACTAATAATTTACGGACGTACTTCGATGAAATCGGGAAATGGGAAATAGAAAAGAAGCAAATGTACGTTATATGCATATAAATGTAATATGTATATAAATTTATTATCTGCTAAAAAGTCTTTTGGTAGTCCTACAAATTTACATCTGTCAAGCTTTACTTAACTACTGCAGTAATGTCAGAGCATAAATATTTGATATGACCAGATTCAAATGCAGCTCTTAAAATCAATGATAATTCAAGCCATTTCTAAATTGATATAGACTCTTTGATACATACTGTTTTCGAGCGGTAGAGAGCATTGTGAACAAATGTTGCTAGATTATGGGGTCGTATGCATCCCTTGTGGCGCGCAGTACGCGGGAACGGAATTTATATTGAACGGCAAGTATGCACTGCACTGGAGCCAGAGCATTTACCGGTAAACCGCATAAATATCCCGTAATTACTTCAATAGAGCTCTATCACTGACATTGCCGATGAATTTTGATTTGCTATCCGTTACAGTTTGTTGTGATGTGTTAATATTGTTTGTACATGATTCGATTGTAGTAACAACGATTCTTTTGTTTCTATTCCTGCAAAACAGAAGTGCTTGGATTGAGAAATATTTGAGGCAGTAATTAAGTCTTATTTACTCTTTGTCTCCTCTCTCTTTCTCTCTCTTTAACAGCAGGTGGACTGTTGCTAATGTATTTACTATTTTCTTTTCATTCAAATTGTATGTAGTATATTTAACATTCAGAATATACGAGTACTGCATCAACAACATCAAAGTGCTAAAAAACCCCTGTGAATCATTTTGTTTATCTCCTTGTTCTCGATTGGAGTAAGTATCTATACACACACACTTGGATTACCTGCATAGGATAACAATAATATACTTTATTGGTATTTTCCATAATTGTAGTACCTAAATATGAAAAAAGGTATTTTTTAAATTCCCATTACGCGAACACTTAGTTTCTTACTAAAATGTAATATTTCACAATAGCCAAGTTCAATTATTTGAATGGTAACAATAAATAAAAAGTATGCTTTAATTGTATAAGTAATTAAAGCACATTTTTTTAATAGCACGTATTTATTCTGCACTAATAAAGTATGTTTTAATGCTACGCATAAACTGCGTTATTAAGTTGCATTATTCTATAATAGTGATAATATGAAACATGCGTATGTACATGTACTGCGGCGGACATTGGAATTTCTATTAAAGAGGAAGAATGCACTGCACAGGAGCCACCATCGATAGACCACAAATATAACAACCATGCGCCTAATTGCTTATGTCTAGGGTTATGAACAGTGTCTCTAAAATATTGAATTTTCATTTGACTTTTCTAACAGAATAAATATTATATACATTGTTTCTCATTAACACTTATGTTCACATTATGTTCAATATATTCTAATAATATTAAACTAAATGCATGTTAATAAGTGTTTATGTAATATGAATTACAAGTGTAACAGTTTTCAATTAGTTAAGATTCAGAATTAAGAGAGGAATCTATTTAAATATCGTTTATGCTACGATATATTTATGTTGATCGTATGAGTGTAAGTAATCATAAGGGCACTACCCATTACATTGCACTGTAATTGTTCTGAATATTTGCTGTGACAGAGGCCGTACATAAACGTTTCTTTCTTTCTTATTTTTATTCAAAGGCTAGGTCACAGCAGGCGTGACAGGACGGGGAGCGCCCACGCTGCGATTTAGAAACTCGTCTTGCGAAACAGTTGTTTCATGATTTTGCATGCAGCCCGTACCCACCGGATAACTGAGAAATGGTGTATAGCGTAAACTATTTACAGTGCGAGCTTAATAATAAAATGGTGTGTTGAGCGGTATATTTATTTTTCCTTTATATTTAATATTCACTACTTGAACATGCGTAATAATCACTGCCGACATTTGTATCCATCATTCGGTCGATGAAGTAAGGAGATGTTTACTTCAAAAGCAAAAGCAATAAAATTAATTTATTACCCAATTTATTCAGAAAGAGATTTGTTACTGAAATGATTAACGAACATTGTCGCTTAGATCGCTGAACACAAGTTTTTTCTAAAATGGGATTGTGAAAAGCCTGCCCTATAACCCTGCCCTAGAGCGGATTGCCAGATTTAGGTTTCATCAAGTTGTTTTCTTTAACGATTATTGAGAGTGATGTTTAATTTTCATTTATAAAAACGTATACATACGATTAAAATACAAATTACTTAAATTAAATTAAAATATTGAAGCTAAACTGAACATCCCAAAGCACTAACCACTACTTTGTACTCGATTATTAGAAGCGAACGCAGTATAAATGCAGAGGAATAATATTAAACGAAGCATTTATGAATTTTCCCGTTAAGTATTTATATAGCAGCTATCATTAAACCGAATGTATATTATGCATATTATATGGAACTAAGGCGTGCGCAGTGTATAGAACAGAATAGGGCAGCCATGCGTTACGAACAGGAAAGGACAAACAATAAACATATTTATGTGACATTATAATACATTTTTAACAGCTTTTGTAGCATTCATTACGTCCAAAAATGTATTGAATGGTAATAATATTAAAGTTATTAACATTTTAATAACCTTTACATTATTAAATTGTAATTACAAACATAAAATATTCAAAAAACTAAATGCATACAATATCCGACCAAATTAGATACAGTTGTTTGTTTTATATCCTTTAGTATGTAATTAATGTTATTAATTAAGTCACAAATAATCTCCGCCAATCTGCACTAGATGGAGTGATGCAGTATAGTTCCAGGCCTTCCAACGTTGCAGAACAGTCTCGTGTTCAGCAAGTGGCCAAGAACACGGCCAAGTCATAAATACATTTGCCAAATGTTTTCTGCTTAATCATTTTGATTAATAGGTAAACACTAAAATATGTTTACTGACTAATGGGCTTACAAAACAAAAGTTTTTCTTTTCTTTCTTCTCTCTCTCTTTCTTTCTCTCGGATTTTTTCGTTTCGAGTTATCCTCTGATTATTATATATCCGTTTGTCGTATATTAAAAGCAACTCTTTTAATTAAATCTCGATTGTACCAAGAATGGTATCACGCATAGTCTTCCTACTATATCGGAAAATAGTTTAACGGAGAGTCCGACGAATGCTTAGGGACACTCCGGCCCCAGACTACACCTGTCTCAAGTCTCCCATCCTTAATTGTCTGAATAATTGGATTGTTTTGAACACACGCTCTGAAACTCCATTGCTAAATAACATAATTAAGTACTGCAATTCGTTCAATAAAGGCTATTTAGGACGAGAACACTATATCAGTTATCACAAACAAGTAGACATTTCATAAAACTTGTTTTTAAAGACGAATAATAAAATATCATACTCGTTGTTTTTACACAATACATGAAAATAAGACAGTAGGTATATCTACTTATTCCACCAGGTCACAATAATCTGTCTTATATTTTTTTCCACCAACGATCCTGTTGTTGTGTTATCAGCACTGATTTGATTTACAAAACAATCATTAGTCGGAGCTTAATAATAACTGTATCGAATTGGTCCTAGTTGCGCAATTCTGTGACTATTGCGTGCTGCAACCCACTCTTGTATTTTATGTTTTATACGTTAATTCTGTTAATTTTCGGAATTTATATGTATTAAGGCACTTAGTCTTACATGGGTTCTGTGTTTCTGTCAGAAATCAATTCCGTTTGTTGTGAAATTAGGAATTAGTATATCTTTCACGTATAAAAGCAGTGATAGCCTAGTGGTTTGAAATCAGCCTCCCACTCCGGGGGTTCTGGGTTCGATCCTGGCACGCACCACTGATTTATTACGTGCGTTTTATAAGTAAAATTTAAATATCACTTGCTATA
>DWDX01003058.1:0-13855 GCA_018245675.1 Agara michaeli | reverse complement strand
ACCCAACCCGGGTTTTGAACCCAGGACCTCCCGATCGGCAGTCGCGCTAGCAACCGCCCGACCAACGAGGCAGTCAAATTTCAATTATAATAACGTTATAATAATTCAATCTTATATCACACTCGTATAGGTAACAATCCCGTAGCACGATGTTTGTCCGGCTAAGCGTTGTCGAATAAAACATTGACTTTGCAATAAAAAAAACTGAGACTATTCAACTGGACAAAAACTATACTATATCTCAAATGGGACTAATTTACACAAATGTGTCAATTTTCATTACGATCAGTTCAGTCGTTTTATAGTCCATAGATGACAAACACTGTGACAGCATATTTATGAATGCGAACATTATTAACAAACGGCTAAATACAAAGAATGCACGTGGCATTTAAATTTGCTTTCCCGGTTTTTCACGTGTTTATACATACACATATCATAGCATAATTGAACGGAATTTGATGTTTGATGGAATTTGCGACGATATTGAGTTATTAGCCAACAAACCCAACATGAGTTGCTAACATAAACATGTTTCTAGCAAACGTTCAAATAACATCATAATGAATATACAGTTAGTCATTTGGGTAACGTTTAAAGAAATTTAAAATAAAGTCGTTTATTTTAAATCAAGTATAATTACGTTAAGCTTGTTAACGAGTAATAAATATATTCTTTTTCGATTTTTATAATGAATTTCTATTACAAATATTACGATATGTTACGTACATTTTTAATGAGGAATTTTTTAATCAAAATGTATTGTTTTAATAATACTTTGTTTTAGACGCGGCTAAAGTAGGTACTATAGAATAAAATAGTCATTGTTAAAATATCTACTTCGCTGGCGTTTCTCAACACACAGCAAAACACCAAAGAGGTTCATAATGAGACTGTGTCATATCTTTCATTGTGAATGTAAGGCTTCTATGGTCGGCATCTGGCATATAACAATGCCGGTTTTAATGATTATTTTATTATTATTCAGTGGTTCAATTTTTACCGATTACCAAAAAACTATTATAGTACAAGGGATGGTTGTTTTTATTTTCATTATATTCGTAACGTAAATTAGAATAGATCTAAATTGTTTAATGTAATCCATTAAAGCATATTAATGTCCTATTGAATTTCAATCTACATTTTGCATTAATTAATTATGCGACCGCAATTCATTAGCATGGGAACATAAATTTGATTTTGGTATTAACTAACAAGTTCGTGTTCTCTTCAGTATAATGTTGTAAATTTATCCGAATGATGAAAACTCATTGAATAATTCAGAAACGTCGTACAATGATAAGTTTATTTCGTAAAGTCGAAAACGCCTAGTTAAAGCTTATATACAATTAAAGTGTACCATATTATTATAGTAATAATATACACAATTCCACACACCGCTATATGATTGCTAATTACGCACCGGAAAAGAATAACAGGGTGGGAACCGAACTCACTACATTCGGCTTAGCAGTGTATCTAAGCACTAACCCACGAGGCCAGTCCACATATAATAAGTTGATACGAAATTATTTTGCTGGTGTATGCTGTTCTTTGCCATTAAGGGTGCATAGATAGAAACAGCGTAAAAAAGTACACTCCAGAATTTTCCCAGTCAGCGGTAAACAACGGAACTAAAAAATAATGGATTTTTTTCTTGTCACCCAACACAATAGGTTCGGCTCATAATGAAAGACGTTTGATATATAATTTTCTGTTTCAGAATCATGCAGCCGATTGGGAAGTGGAGCATGAAGGTAGGACAATAATGTGATCGCGTGTCTGAACACCTGTATCTTTTTACTTCATTCAACAGCTACATAATAAATATTTGTGAAAAATTAATCTTTCAAATATTAGACGCACTGATTTCTTATGTTTGGAAATTTATTTCTCGCGTTGTAATCGCTGTGTTATCGTAACAGTATGTCAACATTTAACAAAGTCAATGATTAATATATAACAAATTATATTAATATATTTTTTGTTTATAATTTTTTTGTTTTTTTTTTATATATTTATAATTAGCTTAATTTATATTATTATCTGTTATTTAAAAAAAAGAAAAAAATAACAGATGTTACTACAAAGTCACAATGTGTTAATATGGCTAGTTTTATGCGAGATCGTAAATATTAAAATAAAACCCACTTTATGACTTGTATATGCAAATGAGGTAAAGTGCTATAAGGAAGTAGCAAATTACGTCACTTTAGGGGTCGTTATCGTGTGCTACGTCGTAGCGCTACGCAATATTACATTGCTACGCGCATTTGCGACGTTACGGATTCACATAAATGAAGTGTAATAATGTTCTTTCACACTAACAACTTATTGACATTAAATATCACTCGCTGTAATGGCAAAGGAAGACATAGTGAGGATACTTACACCACTTAGAGTTTTCTGTAATACAATTTAGGACGTAAGAAATCTTCTAGGAGATGATATTTCATTCTGTGAAAAGGGCCGCGTGTAAAATTGCGACGCTAAGGCGATAATATAGCGATGATAATGATGAATAATGTTTACTTGACTTTTATTTACCACCTGAATAAAATATTGCATTCTGGAGCAATGAAGTTTAGAAGCCTGAAAAAGTGATTTTTGTAAGTGCGTGATTACAAAAACATATACATATTATATTAGTGATATAGAAACCAGTTTTAATACGTAGCTTAAACGGTATTCATCGGAATCGGATATACAAAGGAGACTTTTGTTATTAGCATTGCTTATATAATATTGCCATGTTGTTTTAAAAAACTCACGAATGGATGTTTCGTGGGGTATATCAATCGATTTTATATCCATACAATAAGGCTAAAAAGTACTTGTACGAAGAAGCAGCTATAAAATCGGAACTAATTCGAGGCTAAGTGCCGGCGTACGTTGCTCGTTAAATTCGATCAACCGTTTAAGCTTCGCGTAATAAAAGTACGAATTCACGTGGATAGTTTTATTCAGGAGATTTCATTAGGTTTCGTTTTATGAAATTCTTGTTGCTTACGTTTCGGGTTTCATCGTAAAACGTACAGTGGGTTATAAGTGAAATTACTTTAGTCATATTTTGTTATTTGATGCTTAATTTGCGAAACTCAAGTAACCTTGTCAAATCAAAGTACCGTGCCAGGTTTGAACCCAGACTTGTGATATACGTACAAATGGAATATGAGCTAACGAACTTTTTAACATGCTAGAGACAGACCCGTGCACTAGTTCAACATTTGAGTGTTAACATGAGCAAACAAGCCAACCAATTTGTGTGCTAACTACGCTATTACATAACCATTTAGGAATAATTTTGGAATCCGGTCAAGACTATACTAATTGGATGAGGTCGACATAGTTACATCTAACCGTAAAGGTATATAAGCGCTCTTTAGAAGCGGAACTAAACAGAATATTATATTCAATCTTAAATATCTAATTTATCAGTATGTCGAATTTATATTTTATGTATTTGCTACATATTTATTGCTACTACCTACATGAGAATAAATTGAGAGAGTAACATATAACATATTGTACCTATAGCATTGAATTTGCAAAATAAGAGATTTATAATAAGAGATAGTTATGAACAATATAATTTACAAATAGGCTATTCTTAAGGTATTGTGCGCGTAAAAAAACGTGTGTCGCTTACATTTCTCATTGATGAAAAGCGTACCAAAATTCTCTATGTGCTTCTTGAGAACGGAGCACAGAAAAGGATAGATACTTTCCTCTGTGGTTGAGGCCGGTAAAGTTGTTTTATAGTATGAAGTGATTTATTTTGATATTACATTATAATATATTGATATAAATATTAATTGGCCAGACCTCTTGGTCAAGTGGTTATAGAACCCGATTGCTAAACTGGAAGTCTTGGGTTTGTTTCTCAACCTGGAAAAACATCATTTGTTCTGTGCCAATGTATGTTTGTTTGTATATAAGAATTATACCTATAACATGTAAGTCAGCTGTCCGATTAACAAAGCTTTCTCATTTATTTGTCTGATTTGAAATTAGATAGTCGAGCGTGGAATTGCCCAGTTATTATTATTATATTGCACTAAAATATATCGCTACTTGAGGGAGAAGGTCGCCCTTTGTGTGTGCTTGTTTTCTTGTTTATATTTCTTTTCCTTCTTTGTTTTATGGTGGTTGTACGCGATAAATAATATTGTATTGTGTAATGTAAATTGAAGTAGCTGATGACGGTCTGAAACGCAACTAGGATCCGTACTTACCAGGTCACCGCACTTGACTCGCTATGTATGGTCTGTCAGTCCGACCCGCAAATATATGTAGCGTTTTGTTATCTGTATGTTTTATTAAATCTTCTATAACCACACTATATGTATAAACCGTTCGCATTGGTAGCCAGGAATATTATATAGCACTCGTAATAGTGCAAATATTTTAAATGCGTTAGTACTTGTATGGCACGTTTTCTTGTTAACGCCGTTGAAATAATTTGGATAAAATTGAATGTTTTTTGGTGTTTTTTTTGCAAATAATCAGGTAGTCACCGCCGCCCATGGACATTTGTAACCAACCTCTAATGGTACTGTAATAGATGTTAACAGTAATAATATTATTAATATGTGTTAATAAGCAAAAATATGAGCCGATTTTAGTTTCTTTTTTCAAAAATATAATCTATCATCTGATTGTACTTTTTATGCCAGTTACGAATAGAAGTAACTATGAGGGTGTGATAAATCAAAATGCTGTTTATGCACTCATCAGTACCGTTTGGTTTGGAAACAAGTATAACTGTGGTATTAACGCATTCCATCCCGCGCGATAGAGTTCTACTATTTTCAAAACCAGCTTCAAAAGCAGTCAGAGTAAACATAACAACTGTTAACCTATTTTAACGGAACTAAAACAAAACTGTTATGAAAGTGCGAACGTACTTTTGTTGTTGACGCAATTCGAAGCGGTAGTGAAGTGTCGACTAACATTGCGGTGGCGTAGCGAAACGAAACTTCAAATGAATTTTAACAAAAATAGTTATTCTTCTCCATTTTACAGTAACTTTTACTTAACCGCATCAGCTGTTGTACTTTGTACCTAAAAGTATCAATATTTTCTTATCGAATTGCCGTTGTATATAATGTAAAAAACTCACAAGTTGCTTTGTTGGCATACGCTCGGTATTTGTGCTGATTTTTATTAATTACCCGTGGACGCAGTGGTCAGTGAACCTGACTGCTGAGCTTGAGGTGTGGGTTCGATTCTTACCTACATATTTGTTCTGTATCTCCAAGTGTATTACTATGTATTTAGAAATATGTATATCTTATTTAGCGGCTGTCTGGTTTCTTCATCAATTCATACTTTCGTCATCAGTAACGGTTGTTTGGTACGAGGATATTTAGACTAGGCTAGTTTTTTATATCCATGGTCATCGAATCGTTTTTATGACCGAATGGTAATTTCGGGCTGAGATGTCCGTTGAATTCCTCCCAGACCACTCATCTTTGAAATATGTAAGATGATCGTGCGTGCGTAAGATCGCTGAGAATGCAGCTCAGAAGGTCTAAAATTGTATATATCTGGCTCGAAGGACCAAATTATATTTTGGAAAAAACGGATCTTTTTTACGGGGGCGTACACCCTTACATAATGTAAATAAATACTTCACTCGATAACCTTATTTATTGCTCAAGCACAGTAATATTGTAGATTAGGCGTTTCAAGAGATATATAGCAAACGCATATCAGAGAATTGTGCCAATCACCTATTAGCACATGACGCCAATCGATGTCACGTGTTAATAGCTCATTGGCACATTTGAGCTCTAATATGGGATCAGACGACCGTGTATGAATTTCTCAAAAACAAAAGACGAGTTACTAGGAGACAAGACTGGATGTTACTTATATAATTTGTTCCTTGTAGTACGAAATTCCAATCCACAGCTGAGGATCCACTTCCTACCTAATAAGCAGTGCTGTATATTTTGTCCAGCAATGTGAGCATTTGAGAGGGAAATCTGAAATTTCCGTATCAAACAATAGAACCACACACAGCACATAATATATTGATAAGCGCTGACTGACATATCCAAATACATTTGTTAGGAAAAATCAAACCGTTGAGGCAGAGTCACGTTTTGATCTTACAAGGCCACGATTATTATAGCTTATTGGAAACCTGTCTTTTGGTCACGTATGTAACAATCTCGCATGATGGGTTAAGCGCCAGTGGATCCATCCCCAACACTGAACGGCATTACCCAACAAATTCCGTTTTCTATTAACATGTTATAACAACTCAGAACATACTTCGACATTCGTAGAAACGAACACCATTATCATTCATCTGTTTTGGTAACTTGCAAAGTAGTCACAAATTAATTTGGCAGTAATAAATGACTTGCTCTATAGCGGGCAGAAACGAGTACGAGACGAGAGTCATTTCATTTGGCGAAGTAATTTACACTGAGTGTTCACGCAATACATTCCAACTGAGTCTTTAGGGGTTTTAATACACATGAAGCATGTGGCGATGTAGGTCAAACTTGTGTGAATGTTTATTATTATTTTTTACGAGTATATAACGAAACGAGTAACGCAAACTAGGACTAAATTAGAAAGAAAGAAACAATTTTCGCAAATTGTTGTTTGAAGCAATGAACATACCTGATATAAAAAAAAATATATATTACAGTGACTTCTGTGGGATAACGATAATTACAACAGAGAAAACTAGGAATTAGGTCGCACTCAGCCTTTCACAAAGCGTTCGCAGACCGCTACGAATGTTGGTGTTCAGTACGAGCAGAATTTTCGGGTAATCTTTTATTACAATCATTCGAGTCTATTACTACTAACTTCAAATATTCTCATCGGCACCTCCGTATAAAGATGTTAACGCCCTTAACGCAATTTCGCACTACAAGGCTCAAAGTTGAGCGTTATCTATGTCAAACACGAAATAAAAAGATCTAAGAACGTTAGATGAGTGTAGGTTTTCTCTTATATTTTATTCTGGGACCCGCTCTTTAAGTAATACAAGATAAAATAAGCCGCGCCAGTACATAGAGAGGCGTACCTAATCTCTTTTGTCTGAAGTTGATTACGTAGCGTTGCCAACTCGGCAAATTAGATTGCAAATTCCTCTGTGACTACGATTCCCTACGCCCTGAATGTCGATTGGAAAATTGGTAATTTGTTTACATACTGCCATAATTAGCTAAGTATATTTTATATAAAAATAAAATTCAATGTCGTGAGTTTCTTCTCGGCATTGAAGTAGGAAAGTGTTCTTACTGGAACAGCTAACCTTATCATCGGTGATTTGAGCCAAACATGACGTCAAACTTTAATGTTACTCAACAACATGGACAAACTGCCTTAAGTGGCCACGGAAGCGTCGTTCGTGGTTTTCACCACGAGTCACTCCGGTGACGCGTACCTAATCCCTTTTGTCTAAAGTTGATTACGTTGCGTTGCCAACTCGGCAAATTAAGCCGAATAGTACCCTGTAACAGTGAAAACGTAAGCTCTTTTGATTGTCTAATAGAAATTTAGAGGTCTTTGTTAATAGTTCCCCATTTACGTTTATCACGATGGTTGCGGCTTCAAGCCATTAAAGGTTAATTCACTTTGCTGATCCGGAGCGGATTGGTGAGGTACGGGTTAGCGGTCAAGCTGACCGAAACAAGTTTTAGTTCCGGAGGAGCTTATCTCACGTCCGTTATCTTACGGTAAAAGATAAGATATGCTGCTTAAGTAGATTAATATAAAACTCGCCCAAATTTACTACACATTCTCATTCATATACATTCACAGAGGTCAGCATACTTAATTTGACTTTGTAATTAGTAACAAAATTGAGTTTTTTTTTTAACTCTTGACGTTGAAAAAAAGATAATATTCCCAGCCAGTTGCTTTTCCTTAAATGTATGGCTGTTACGAATTTAATTAGTTTCTTACGGGAAAACTGTCTTGAAACTGGGAACGCTCTTGGGTAATAAAAAAAAATGTGCATTTATTGGTATTTGGAAACTCCATTTCTGCGCAAATAAAGTTAGTAACACCCGTTCATAGCAATATATGATAAATGGTTGGTTCGTGCGTTTGCCTGTTATTTTATTGAATTTTTTTTCCTGTCTCCATTGTTCCACGATTCGTCACAAAATCTTAAAATATTGCTCTGATGGGAAAAAAAAAATTATATCCTACAACGAACTAAGCGTTACCGAACTTACTTTTGATTTTGAATTGATTAATTTTTTCCAACGTCATGTTTTTAAATGTGGTCATGACAAATTACAATTGATTCAGTTCTATCATTGGATGGACACGTAAATAACGATGATTTCCATATACCGAGCACAGTGGCTATATTTTAAAAGAAATATAGCATCACACAATCGCATAGGAAAAAGGTCGCACATTTTTCACGTAAATGTTATTGACAAGGTGTTAACGATGGAGCATATCCATTGATGAAGTGTTTCGCTTAACAAAGCATAAAGCACGCTCCGTGCCGAGGGAGACTGGACTTTAATAGCATTATATTAAATGTCAAAATGCGTTCTCAATAAAATCAACGCTGTCGTGCCGTTCGTCATGCAAACTACATCAGAAATCGCTTTATAAATCCCATTGAAACTCTACGAAAAAAGGTCAACTAATAAATGGTGTTCTAATAGGAGATCAATTTTTATGTACTGTTGCCGAAAAGCCTCTTACTTTGTGTGCATATAGTGAATCAAATGCTATCATTACTGATTATAGCCAAAAATGTCGTCGGACGACGTAAAGCGTTTAAAACTTCTTACTCTATGGATTAATCTTGCGCGTTAATCTATAACGTCACATATATAATCACATTAAATAATAACGCATTGAGTACAACAATACAATGTTATCGCGTCATAGTGCTACCCATTCGATTACATCAATCCATCCAAACATAAGCAGATCAATATTATATTAGGTATCCATTATTAGTTTGTGCACACTTGGGCTTACACAAACAACTCAAGATATTCATAACCAGTTGCGCAACTGCCGCCGTCATCGTGTGTCAGAAATACATATGAGGGGCACTTCAATTAAAATTAAATTGCATTAATTGAATTAAAGATTAAATTTAAAAATGGAAAACTTTTTATCACATCACTGCATATTATGAAGAGAGAGAGAGAGAGAGAAGTAGAGAGGGTCGCATTGATTTTGGGATTATCTCAAAAACTACTGTGCGGTTTTTAATACGGTTTTCATCAGCGGAAAAAATCTGATCAATCCGGCTCCCAATGTCGGTTAAAAGCTCAAAAAGTTTTTTCCTTACTCGTCAGTACCATGTCCTTCGATGTCCATATTTGGGCAAAACAAATTGTTTCTTTGTTTGAGCTGTTCTACAGCAGAATGCCTCAGTGTTAAGAAACTTTGCATCTAGATATATCATAGAATCGTTTGCCGAACGTGTGCGGAGTATAGAAGCGCGGTCGGCAGCGTCACGCTGGAAAGCTACATCTTTCGGCTAATTTTAATAATGTGTTACTGATATGTCACTTACATATAATCGTTATGCTATTCTTGTTTATTGAATTAATAAGATTGTCTTTTGTATATCAACATATACTCAGTGCACGTCAGCTTAATATCTCTAAAGCGATGGATAAGTTCTTTCTTCGTAAACCACTATCGTCAATATTTTAATGCGACAATGATGTAGCTGAAACTAGGCATATAATAGAAATATTATTGTAGAAGAATTAAAAAAGAGAAGACCTCGCTTATATTTCGTGTTGAAATTTAAAAATGATATTACATTATATGCAATGCTATAAAGAACCTTTGTTGTTTCCGCAATACAAACGAACTCCTTAGGCATGGGCTCTTAAGGAAGGTACGAATAGACTTTATTGTTTCGTTCTCCAAGTGTCATTTGCGGGAGATGTTAATATTACAATTGTACGCTCGATCGCCGAAACCATTGTTTGAGAACAAAATGACAAAGTTACTTGTCTGTCAGGGCTGTCACTTCGCACAATTCGACGGGATAGCGTTCAATGAAAACACTTCTGTTATACTTCGAAGTTGTGATAATAATTTCTTAAAGAGAAATGTTACTTACATTAATTATACGCTACAAATAATGACTCGAAAGTTACATGAAATGAGTTACGCAAAAACTATACTTACAAGATTATTTCGTAGAATCGCTCATAGCTCCGATGCGGGTGTGTTTTAAACTTTCTGTTAAGTTAAATGTACGTCGAGTGGTTTTATTATTTGTATGTAGAAAAGCTAGTGGAAAATTTTTATGAGCCTTCTTGTGTATCAAAACGATAGGTAGGTTATTCAATCACAATCTAGAAGATTTAAATAACGTACTTTATCGGTCTTCTCACACGTGTAGGTGTTATAAATCAAAGTACTTTAAGAAACATGCTCTTGGCATTATACGCTAATACGAATAAGAAAAAAATTAACTACTAACAGCTGGACTTGGTATACTTTAAGTAAGTTGTGTGAATGCATTCAATTGTTCATTGAATATAGACGGAAATTTTATCTACATATGTATCACTACATAGTATAAAACAAAGTCGATTTCCGCTGTCCCTATGCCCCTATGTATGCTTAGATCTTTAAAACTATGCGACGGATTTTGATGCGGTTTTTTTAATGGATAGAGTGATTCGAGAGGAAGGTTTATTATAATGTTAAGTATAATAATATACGCGCGGGACGAAGTCGTGGGCAAAAGCTAGTCTATAATAAAGAAAACCCCACTGATGTAACCCTACTGTTGTCCAATAAATAAGGCCCATTTTCATCACAAACCGTTAACGTTAAATTTTCACAAAATTTGTTAAGCTCCTGACTTGTTCGGAAAGTGTTTGTTTTGGTACCTACTTACTTAACGGTTGTTTGGTTAGTTAGACAACGTCGGGCCATCTGTTAGATTTATAGCGGGCCATTATAGCCGGTATTGTGTTTACGCAAAGGCTTTATTAGCATACACAATGCGGATAGATGCTGTGCGCCTGTGTCGATTACTGTATAGTACAAAGTTATTATAGTCAGCATAGCGGCTTTAAAATTTCAACCAACAAATGTAAAGACAAATTAATAGTGCCGCCGAATGGAATGGTCGTTACCATTAGTAGGTTTAATGTGTATAGATATAAATTACACATTTTATCACATGAACAATAATATGGGTCGAGTTTAATTTATGCCGAACAATCGAATAACAAGTTTCGAGTAGTTGCAGTACCGCCGTGTTCACCGTGTACCGAGTTTGAAACGGGCCTTTGGCCCAAACCCCAAAAAAAACCAACGATAAAAAGATCTTCACGGCTTTACCCTGTTATTCATACTGAAACCTTTCGAAGACGCTGTGAAATTTATATACGTGTAGTTCTTACACTTCCTATGAATAAACTATGATCTCTTATAAAAGTTGCTTATTCTTCAAGTTGCCGCGCCGTTTCTTGGCGCAAAATCGAATCGAACGAGCGACGGTGTTAAGGTATCGTCAGCACTTTTAGCGCGCCTTTGCGCATAGAACGTAAAGCGATCATTGTACAACTCCCTAACGTAAATGTTGAGAAAAATGTTTTATCTTAAATCTTTTTATATCGTATCCCTTTTATTTCATTAACACATATTTATGTAATTGCACATGTTGTTGTAAATTGATTAATCATTGTTGTTAGGTATAATTGTCTAAGTTATACATTATGTCAATTATTGCCATTATCATTACTTTAGTGCACCTAAAAGATTCGCCTTTGAAAGTCGATATAAAAAATCACGTTTCAATAATGACACCTAAACAACAAACGTTCTACTAAAAATGCCGTTAATATAATAATAATAATAATATCTAGGGACAATTGCACACGCGGCTATCCGATTCCAAATTAGGCAATTTAATGCCTGTGTTATGGTAACCAGACAGCTGATAAATATACATACATATGATATATTACTTATATAGATATTTTTATTACGACCAGACACAGAACAGACAAATGTGCTCATCACACAAATGTTTGTCCTGAATGGAAATCGAACCCACGACCCCCTGTTTACTGTGTAGGTACTCCTGTTGCTTCCTTCAGATAGTTTGTAAGTAGTGCTATATGCTTTATATGGCATAACCAATAAATCTTGTTAGAGCTCTTAAAAGTTGTGTTCTTACCTATATATCAGTAACGTATTGATAGGACACCGCGGTAAAAAATGCTAACCGATATGATTTATTGCTTTACGAGACAGCCGTTAACGCCCTAATCTTGTTCAACTGTTTGTACTACGCGTCGCTAATAATAGAGTTTGTGACATTTATCCAGTTTTAATTATTATTTTAAATATCTGTGAAGAAATCTCATTAAACAATTGTTGGTCAGCACGTTCGATAATACGCTCAGGTTTGTTTTTGTATCCACGTTGATGAGAACCTCGTAAAATAGTTTGCACCTGTCAAATATAGCCTTCTTATGAAACGGCGTTCCCGCGCACTAGGTCATCGACCCGTGACGTCAGGTCACGTGACGTAGCTGTCACTTTTGTTTCAGGGCGCGTTCCGAATTAAGCGACGGCTTGCGTTCGAGCGGCAGTGAACGCACCTGTATTTTATAATTACACAATATTGTAATGAGGTTATTTTCAAACAATTGACAAACTGGAATATCACCGCCTACGAAATTTTAAATACACAGTTGGTATATTATGAGTAAAAACGTATACATTTTTTAAAAAGTAAAATTAAAGCAATAATTTAAATTCAATTCCTTTTTTGGAAATTGTAATATAATCATTTAATTATGAATGCTGATGACAAAATTTTATACACCTTTCCGTGTTTTGGAAGAGGTGCTTTTTAACATTCGTTTACAGTACCTACTATGCTATTATACATGTTAAAAAAAAATGTAATTAGAATAGTAACAAATTAAAGTGATTTGATTAAGGGTTGTGTAGTTATCTATATCAACCTCCATATATCGTTGTCTAGCGCTGCAGTTCCTAAACCGAAAACCGAATTAAATCGACTCACGGCCTCCCGCCGTTAAAATTACAACTGGTTAGAATTCGGGTACTAATAAAAAAAAAAAGTTAACAAGTGCAATTCACACGAGTTGATAAAACGGCTGTGTGCGAACGTGTTCATTGGCCATTGACACGCCGATAATAACTATTTATTCCCGTGTTTCCTTATTTATAATGTAATAATTACTGTAATGTTATTATAATTATACATCATAACTATAATTAGCAGTTCGATTACCGATTGAGAATTATCATTGGAAAATATAATATTTTTCCATTGGAACACTGGCCGGTTAGAGTTCAGTTAGTAAGCAATTTAAATGCAACAATATTTGTTCTAAATCTCATTACGGTGAGAGGATACTGGTGTAAAACAGTGCAATCAAAGGTTTGAAAAAACTTAAGCCACATCCATATATCACCTTATTCTATACTCAAATACATTTGTCATATATTTGCACATGCTAATGACAATAGAAATATTTATGTTATTAAGGGTTTTTCGTCATTGGATTAATTAACTTTGTCAAACGTTCCTAATTTTAAAACAATTCATAGACAAATTCCAGTCTTAATCATATTATCTACTCTTCAATGGTAATCGTTATTTTAGATCCGAGTTTGAATCGCATCAAAATCGTAGCAGCAATTTGTTGACAAATTTTTATATTCAATAGTTAACGATATATAACGTAAATTCAATAGTTAACGATAACTGCCTTGCCTTGACTGCTTCGTCGGTCGGGCGGTTGCTAGCGCGGCTGCCGATCGAGAGGTCCCGGGTTCAAATCCCGGGTTGGGTACTGTTGGATTTTTCTAATTTAGAATTTCTAGCAGT
>DWDX01003057.1:0-13855 GCA_018245675.1 Agara michaeli | reverse complement strand
TGGTAGTGATTAAACCAGCGGTATGGACCACCTTGCTTTATCAGAAAGATTTCACATTCTCATAAAGAAATGCGACAATAATAATAGCTTGCAACATAATGCATCTATAACCAACCAACATCAATAATAGATAATCTGAAGTAGTCAATAAATATTATTTTTAACTATAATATATATTTGCTTACCATTTCTTCTATTTCACTGAAGCTATCACCACTTTTCTCACTTTCACTTTGGTCATCCGAATCCACCGCATCCTCATTTTGCATTGTCACATCCTCTTGGTCTGGCTCGTCACTTGTTTCATCTTCACTCTCTACAACACTTTTAGATCTCTTTATATCTTTGAAAGTGGAAATTAGTTGACCAAAAGCACCTTCTTCATCTTCACTCTCTGAATAATTTGTTTGTTGTTGTTGCAATCGCAGCTTATGTTCCAATTGTTTTTTTTTCGCCAACTCTTCCTCAACTTTCTGTTTGTCTTTATATCGATTGAAAATCGCTTTTTTATTTACCACCTCTTTATTTTTTGCAAGCTTTTTTGCTTTCTTATTTGGCTTTCGATAATCTTTTTTGCCTTTTTGTTTGAAGAATTTCTTACCTTTACTCATTGTGTGCAAATTGTAATATACACTTAGACAAAATGTAGTAGGTATTTAATTAATTAATTATAAATAAATGGTGGTTCCATCCACCTAAAACTTAGTTAACATTTTAAACTGTATTCGTATATTATGCTAGAAAAATAACAATATTGGCTGTTTTAAAATAATTTATTATTATCTTACTGATAGAAAATTAACCAACAAATAAAACATGAACATTGACATTTGTTTTGATAGCCATGTGAGTGTCACAATGTTGTCGTTAGCAGCAAATTTTTTTATGTTTGATACCTCAGAGGCCTGTATGTCGTCTTATTAAATAATAATTTTTGATGAAATGTATCAAATGGACAAACCTAATATACGCCGTGTATAGTAGTAATAATTATTTAAGTAATAATTATTTAAGTAATAATTATTTAATAAACATTGTGTATATATTTCGAACTTTATTCGAATCGAGTTTTCATTCTCCATGTCATTAGTAAGTTCATCGAGTAAATCATTCTATCAGTATTTATAGCCTGTCCTCTGCTTCGGAGTTCCTTTGAAAATTGTTTCTACGTTTGCAGTTGAGGATTGTAATATTTCCTACCAATTAAATATATATTAGTCAAAAAACAAATATCTACAATAAGTTGACATGAGCGGCCTTCTTAAATTATATGCAACTATTTTTGGCCGAGAAAAAAAATTCCTAGACCATTAAACGTTAATGCTGTCATCTGTCATATTTGGCAATTGTAATGTAATAGTAATAAAATTGAACTAAACTGAAGATAAGAAAATCTTTATGTACTTTTCCCTACAATTAATACTCAATGATTTTGTAAAATTTAATTTGATTTGTATTTTGGTAAGTCTTTTCTGTTTTGATTGTTTTGTTTCGGTACAAGAATATCAATTTGTGATGGTTTAATTTTACTTATGTGAATGAAGACTGAAATAATTATAACATGCCAGGTTTCGGCATTGGCAATATTGGCACAGAGCTAACGCAGTGTCATATAATATTGGGATGAATTTACTGACCTGGCCCCGGTGCATGACTCATTAAAACAATCAATGTTAAAGTTACGACATGGAAGACCTAGTTAGATGCTTTGATGATATCATAAAACAAGGATTCGACGACGAGAAAAATGTTACCTATTCCTCATCAGATCAGGTGACTTACTTTGAATTAAATATTCTAGCAAAGCACAAGTATAATTTTAATTTCGAATTACTTATTCATTAATAATTAGTTATTAAATATATGCAGTACCAATAATGAAGAAATTTAAATACTAATTCTAATATTTCTTTACTATTAGCGGTAATGAAAATTTGATGTATTTCCATACAAGACATTTTAGTAATTAGTTAAATACAGGTGCTTAGTTCCCTATTTTCTTGTTATTAATAATTTGGCACCAAATTTTTATTCATTGTAGATTGATGTTGAAGCAGTGATTTTGAAAATATACAAGCAGTTTGAGAAAAAAGCATCAGTTGACCCTGAGCTGCCAAAATTACACAAAAATGCACATGTTAACTTACTAAAATGTTGGTTGAAAAATCTGCCAAGGAGTTACAAATGTCTGGACGCCAGTAGACCTTGGCTTGTGTACTGGATTCTCCACTCCCTGTGGCTAATGAATGATATGCCAGATCAAGAAACACTTTCCCATGTGGTACAATTTCTGGCTCAGTGTCAACATCAAGAAGGTGGCTATGGCGGAGGACCAACACAGTACCCACATCTTGGTGCTACATACGCTGCAGTTAATGCTCTCAGTATCATTGGTACAGACGAAGCCTATAATTCCATTGATAGAAGTTCTTTGCAAAAGTTCTTATGGACAGTAAGAGAAGTCGACGGCTCTTTTGCTCTTCACAAAGGTGGAGAACAAGACATCAGGGGGGCATATTGTGCAGTCAGTGTTGCTAAATTGACCAATATATATACAGATGCACTGTTCGACAAGACTGCCGAATGGATAGTTAGTTGCCAGACTTATGAAGGTGGGTTTGCTGGATGTCCGGGTATGGAGGCTCACGGGGGATATGCATTTTGTGGTATTGCAGCTTTGGCTTTATTAAATAGGACTAAACTATGTGATATTGATGCGCTGTTGAGGTGGTGTGTGAATCGGCAGATGAGGGTTGAAGGTGGATTCCAAGGCAGGACGAACAAACTTGTCGATGGCTGTTATTCTTTTTGGCATGGAGCAATATTTCCTATTATTAGTGCAATCCTATCTCAAGGTAAATTTTCACTTTATCTGACTGTAAGTACATTACTGTGTTGATGATAGTTCTCTTTGTCTTGGCAAATACACGATTATAATACTTTATCATACTTTTCTTAAAGTACTTAACAATCTTTATTTTATCTTTTGAATATATGATTTTATTACACTTATTTATTATTACAGATAATAAGGAGTTAATGGAAACAGTCTTATTCAATCAAGGGGCTCTACAAGAATACATAATTATATGCTGCCAAAGCCCTGAAGGTGGACTTATTGATAAGCCCGGCAAGTAAGTAAAAAATTGCTAAGCAAATATTGCAGATCAAATAAAATGGATAAGCTCTGTGTACTCAGTAATAAATAGGAAACGAAGATGTAATGTGTTTGTTCTGAGATGGATTTGGTGCTACACATTACTGTCCTTGATCATTTTGTTGAAATACCTTTATATTTAGATGCTAGAAAAGGTATTAGATATTTTCAGTCTTAAAGAAGATTTTTATATTATAGGCCTCGGGATATTTACCACACATGCTACACACTGAGTGGACTGTCAGTGGCACAGCATGGTACAGGAGCGGGTGAGCCGGTGGTGGTGGGATCACCCAAAAATGGGTTGAACAGGATCCATCCTCTTCACAATGTTGCACCTCATCTAGTCTACAATGCTGTTCACTATTTCATAAGACACCCTCCTCCAGTCAAAGATAAAAATTAGCAATGAACTATGTAATAACATCAGGTACAATTAAGTTAAAGTTTACAATATACACATTATTTGGGATGGAAGCTATTTTATTTGTTTTAATATAAAACCCTTACTTCGTCTTTCTATTCACATAGCTTGAGAGTTGACAAATGTGATTTATAGATTATATTTTTATGCTTCTGGTTTTGCATCACTGTTACACATTTATTACATTTTTAAATTCTACAATAGGCTTGAATTTAACTGAGAATTCACCTAATCGAGTGTGAGAGGTGCGGTTGAGTACGTAGCATACTTGCCTAGAAAATGCCTATTCACACTTGTTTTGAATAATCTCAAGTTACAAGCTTTAGGAAAATGTGAGACCAGCAGGCAAAGTGCAATTGTTTATTATTTTCCATATTCTGAAATGCTCTTATATGAACTGTAACATATGTAAATATATGGGTTATGTTTAGAAAACTTACGAGTATTATTAACTTGGGATTGCTACATATAATATAATACATAAATTTCGATTAACCTGTTTTACAAAGTAAACATTTGTTATATTTGTTTATTCCATTAATTATATTGATGACTAATAAATTGGAAGGAAAATTATACCCTTTATTATTTATACATTCATTTGTAATTTTCTATTAGCTTACATCCAACCTTACGTCACTTGTGGTCATGATGATTGCTTTCGAAATAGGGACAAAGTGGAAAGTGTTGTTAGCCAACAGTAGGTATACAATCATTTGAATTGATTTTATTACAGCTGCAAACCATTATTTCAACAATTTAATTTTTTATGTCGCTGCAACTTTATATTATCCCATTGTTTTGAGTGGGACAAATCTAGGATATTAAATGGATTAGTGCAAAAGTACTTACATAGTAATATATAAATTGTTAATAAAAAATGTTGTTTTTGCACCACAAATATTTGGAATAACCAAAAACATTAATCCCACCTCACACAAGATATTTTAAGCAAGGAAGTAATGTTGAATCGATTTTATTTTAAAATTTGAATAGCTGCCAAATTTAAAGTTGTGATGTAAATAAAAATATTTGGGAGTTTCAGACTGTTGATGCCTTTATAAAATTAGCTCATGAAAAGGAAAAAACAATTTAATTGCCTAATACATATATTTATATCACATCCATTAAACATAACGTAATAAATTAAATCTTAATTGTCAGTACAATTTATGTCCAACAATTATAGTAAGTATTTTAAATAAGTTTATTCAACATCTTTGATGATGTTTGCTTCTCTAATTATTTAATGCAGCAATGTCATACAAGTACATTCGCGAAATAATTTATAAAACCATAATTTGAAGGTGTACATTACAGTAGTACAAACTCCTCTGATTCCAAATCAGTATCACTATCTTGTATATTAGGAGTAACCCAGTTCTGTTCTGTTTCATAAATGGAATACCTAATATTTGGTGGGTCCATAACATTACTACGAGATCCATGATTTAATGTAAATATAGGGTACTCCGTGGTAGATGATGCACCTTGTGGAGTTAGGAATGACTTTATTATATTTAAAAATGTTTCAAAATCGTGCAATGTAGCCAGGTAAAATCCTATGCAACAAGATGGATCCATTTTGCTGATTGGCATTTTTCTTGGTGAGCGACAATGAAAAGTTTGCAAGGAAAAATTTGGTTGCCAAACATCAACCATTTCTTGGCAATAATGTGGGTCTAAATGTATTAATCTATCATCTTGATAACCCACAAAATACAGTGAATGCTTTGGTCTTCCTCCTATGATGCCTATGCAGAAGTCTAAAGTGAGAAGTGATGTCAAACAAGGACCATATATTGGATTCAACTTATCTGTTCCTAGCTTCACAGGTGCTAACAGAATAAGTGATTTCCATGAACCATTTGGTAATCTGCAAAGAGTATATACATCCTGAATGTACACTGTAGAGTCCTGAGCAACATATACCTCTAAATTATCAAACTCATAGTTTTCCTTTGAAGCCGCCCCCATGACTGCCTTGAGGCAATGGGCAACAGAAGCAGGCCCATACCAATCCCCAGGTTTTTTCCCTAGCGCTTCACCGAGGCTCACCATCTGATGGATCGAAAGTGGGCTGTTTACGGATGATTTATCGCCAAACCACTTAATAATCATTCGATGAAGACAATCTTCCTGAAACTCTCGTGCATTTTGGATACCTTTCTCCGGTGACCATCTCCATGACCTTCCAAGAAAGTGGCAAACTAGTGCTTGTGCAAGTAACATTTGTCCACTCCGTAGCATGCATCCCCATCCACAATCAGTTGTGAATGTAGAACCAGACATTGTAGGAAATTCTCTCCTGTATGTCATCCATAACCTGCTGATGAAATCTGATTTGAAACCTTCAATACCTTCCCCGTAAATCTGTTCTATGGGGTCATGTGCTGTAGCTTCAGTTCCAATTTCAGTTGAAGATTCCAATGATCCGGTTGGACTCAGTTTCCGGTGATAGCAGCGCCCGAGAAGCCAAACTGGGGACTCCTTGGAAAAACTAGTTTTTAATTTCACAGTCCAACCAAACTTAACATTATTCCACATCGATAACAAACGCGATTCCACTTTGCCTTTGAGATCTAATAAATCTTCAGAACTGTCTCGAGTAGGTTCCTTTGATGTGGTACCTTTACTGACAGTTTCCATCTTCATTGCCGAAGTGCTGCTACTGCTAGAACTTCTTAACAGAGAATTTTGAGCAACTAAGCTATTAGACCCGTTCATTATTATAATTCAATAAATAAAAGTATCGACGTTAACATTCCCAGACTATGAACGAATTAACGTCGAAATTCTGAACACATGATACGAATGTACACAAATAAAACATTGTTTAATTCACATTTTTCTGGCTGCTGTCGATAACGATAATAAGTTTACATTTTACACGAAAGTGACACACAAAAGACTAAACTTGAATGACATAAAAAAAAACGAATTAATAATAAGTCTATGGAAAGAATAATGCAAACTGTCAGTGTCATTTTAAGGGCGACTGAGATTCTTTCCCTTTGGACAGAAAAGTGCAATTTCATTTTCTAAAGTAAAATCAGGAGAGAAATTAACAAGTTTCGCTATAGGGTAATTATTTACGTTATTAAATATCAATTAACAAATAAATATAATTGTCTCTGAAAATTACCATTGACCTGAACCGAATAAAATTACATATGATTATAATAATCTTGACAGCAATAATTTGTTGACAATCTGATAGACATAAACATCTGGAGTTGGACGTACCTACTGTACTTACTACTTAGTGTATTATAGGATTGTAAACACAGAGTGATTTATTGCTGTTAGTGTAAACAGTTCTGCATATTCATTGCAGTGCCCATATTTATAAACTTCCACGGCCAACAATAAATATAAACATGATGCCAGGAAGAATAAATCACATACCAGCAGCTCCGGAAAATCCCCTCGGTTTATCGTGGCATGATTCAGCGTGGATTCCTTCTTTAAACCCTTCAAATATCATGGACTATTTCTCTGAAAGATCAAATCCTTTTTTTGATCGCACTTGCAATAATGAGGTTGTAAAAATGCAGCGTTTAAGCATGGATCAATTGCAGTAAGTTATTATTTTTAAATAGAGAAAGTATTATAATCACTTCTAAATCGTATTTATGTTAATTCTTGATCTCATTCAATAAGAATAATATTGTTATACTTTTATATTGTGTTCATTGATGACTTTTAGGGAAAAAAATGCATATGAAAGGTTTATTGAGCATCATGTTTATTAAAGCGAAATTCCCACTATCTCCTTGTGAGTTCACTCTGACAACCGAACCACTATGTGAATATTATATGAACAGTAATTCATAATGTACACAATAAAAATATTCAGATAACCAAATAAATGATTATTGTAACTATGTGGCTTTTGAATCGGCTTTTTTCAATGTGGGCATGTTTGCAGAAAATTGCAAACATACAAAAGACTGTGAATCTATTTATTATTTACAGAGCTATCTGTAAGTTAACAGTTTAACAGAAATGCATACAAACAAATAAAGTTTAGAGGTCTAATTGATGGTAATTCAACTAACAATAAAAATACAAGGATTGCTACCTTATCCGTCTTCTTTATTTTCATTATAGTTATTAGAATTACATTACTAGATTGCAAGTTTTTCAGGAATATGACTGGACTGGAATACATATTACTGCATGTTCAAGATCCCATCCTATATGTGATCCGTAAACAACAGAGGCATAGTCCCATGCAAACAATACCTTTGGCAGATTATTATATAATAGCTGGAATTGTTTATCAAGCGCCTGATTTAGCCAGCGTTTTGAATTCTAGATTGGTAAGGCCAAAACATAATTAATTCTTTTTTGTCTCTACACAGTCAATTCACTACCTTTCCATTGCACACAATATGTTTATCTGTCTTATTGTTCAAATGAAATACAAAAAAGGAGTCTTACTACGAGCTAAAAGAAATCAGATGTTTTTCGATAAAACCATTGTAATAAAAATGGCTTTATTATTTCCAGTTATCTGCAGTTCACCACCTACAAGGTTCTTTAGAAGAAACCATGTCATATTCTAAATACCATCCAAGCAAAGGATATTGGTGGGATTTCAAAGCTAATAAGACTGGTAAACACAGCTATCATAAAACGAAACTGAAACAAAATGTTTTGTACACCTTATTTTGTTTTCTGTTTGCTGTTTGTTCCCAATAACTATACAGTTGGTTGTTGCAAATGATCAGATTTTCGGTCGCATATTTGATTATTCATACAAAGTTAAATCACGATCCTGAGCTGGAAACATCAGAACATGCTCTTTATTTTGTGATGACTATAGTATCATTGCATATGTTTTTGATTGATTGTATAAGTTGTAAAAGTATGTACAAGAGGATCTTCTTTCTTTCTCGTTTCTTTCAAAGAAATCTTGTCACCTTTTAGATACCGTAGAGACAGAGTTTTATTTAAGGAAATGACTTTTATCATGTATTCAGTCTGTCACACCTAGAAAGTTTACAACCCAATTACATTCTAGTATCTGAATAGAAAATAAAACAATGAATGATACAATTATATAACATATTAGTCAAGTTACATAATACAGTAACTTAATCAGTATTTTGGCTTTTGGCTTCCGCAGATACTGTTAAAAACACTAACAATATTATTTTGTATTATAGATTTTACCTCTTGTCCGAGTGCTTTATTCTGATATGAATGTTTTGAATTCATAGAACTTAACTAATTATGTTCAAATCGTACATGACATAAACAATATACAAAATTTTAGGAGTGAGTCCTTACAACACGAATCAATCAGCCAGCAAAGATACATCAACAACCCCCAAAGAAGAGGCTTCTACACAGTTTCAACGACAAAGAGTTGACATGCTACTGGCTGAATTAGTACGACAATTCCCTCTGCCAATGATTCAGTCGGCTGGTCAAGTAAGTTACTGAATTACTCATGTACTGTCCAGTCAAGTTTTAATGAACAATTATGTTCTGTTGCATAGCCTAAGATGTTGCAATGCTAAAAGTAAGACAAATTCAAAACTCGTAACGCATTGGTAACTCCTCTTTTGTTGCATATATCCATAGACAAGATGAATCACTTACCATTAGGTCACCTGCCCACATATTTGCTATGTAAATGTATAACACAACAGCTTGATTTATGAATACAGTAAAAAAATATTTTGTTGAATTGCTGTGCTGGCATCATAGTTGTGTAGCACTTTCTCAATAACGAGATAATGTACTGCCAGGTGTGTCCGGCTTGGGGCCGGCCCATAAAAATGAAAGGTTGCTGTTGTTACTAAACTATACATGACCTTAGAACAGGTTGCAAATTTATCAATGTTCAATTGTTATTTAAAAATTTTCAGACAAATGGAGTCACAGTGAAAACAGAAAATAGTGATAAAAGTACTGATAAGGTTGGTGATAGTAGTCTGGGCAATATCACAATCAAGCAAGAACCTATGGACCCAATGAGCTCTGATATGACTAATGGGACAATGCCAGGACACATGGAAATCAAAACAGAAATAAAACAAGAAAATATGAAACCACCGCCAGAGAAAAAACCTAGAATGTAATTTAAGTATATACAACAAATAATCTAAAAAATGGATGTTGCCAGGAAAGTAATTTTAGAAGAATTTAAATAAAACAAAACATTTTGAAAATTCTATACACATTGTTCTTTATTATAATCACTTCATATATAATAATATGATATATAATGTCTTATGTTAATTAAATCGAATCAATTTCTTTCTGTGATGCAGTATCAAGCCACTATATGATTTTTTAATAACTTGATTTCATAATCATTCTCTTCATTTTATGTTTATACATAGTAGCAAGAATGCCAGGCATATGCAACCATTAGTATTCATCTAAACAGAAAACTAATTTATTTATTTAACAGTTGTTTCAAGTACTCATTGTTTTTCTCATGTTGCCTATTGTACAAATTCACAATGTTGTCATTATTTGTATCCATGCTGTCCATCAAGCAAATTTGGCAGTTTATTCTCCTAGGATCATTGAAAAGAAATTCACTCATTTCTTGTGATTGATGTATTCTGTAACAATAAATATACATTATATACACCGCAAAATTTCTTTATTGTATTGTACTGTATTGTATATGCGTATACTTACGTCACTCTCTTGAGCCCCAACTGAAATCCAAATTCAAATCCTTGTTTATACCCCAAATCAAAACTTGACTGGAATGATGCTGCTTGGCCATCTACAATGCCATCAGAGTATCCAACCTGCGCAAGTTTATTTGTAGCAACAAGACTTAAGTAAAAGCAAATCAATTACAATGTTATTTATATATAATGATGAAAATTTACCTTGTTTATGGAATCGACAGTACGAGCCCATGATTTTGCAGATAATTTTATTGTTTCGTCTGACATAGTGCATGAATTTCAAGTAAGTAGTATATCTATTTACGAAATGTGTACGTTTATTTCTCTATTTCTTATGTTATATATTTTTTTAAATCTATGTAATTCTAAATCTTTTGTCTTAAAATAACGGAACGCTTTCCTAGACGTAGTGGTCTAGTTACATATTTTTTATGCATACACCACTCTTACACATAGTAGCTAAATTATGTTCAATAAATAAATTTCTGACAGCACCATACTCTGCCTGTCTGTAATTTGGCACTTGGCAGGTTTAAATGTCAAACAAAAAGTTGCACGTCTGATTTTTTACAGTAGTGTTTTATAATTCCGACTATATCAATCGTAAATTTTATGTATAGTAAGTCGATCAAAAAAGATGGTGAGCATTCAAATCATTATAAACCGGGCTAATAGAACGTAAAAAGTGAGTGAGAACTTACCTCACCTGCGTCTACAATAAGTTAGGTATTTATATAAAACAAAAACAGTGAGCAATCGGAATAAATGCCAATCCATGTATATAAGATCCAAAAAATACAGTCTCTACTGAATTTAAATTTTGAAATCGAATATAATTAAGTAATTTATTGTAGTGAAACGGGTGAATGGCTTATCTTGTCATTGTCAATGTCAATGGACAAGACGAAAGTTTTCTCAATGTTAAATTAAATTTGACACTGACTTTGACTTGACTTTCGTTGCTGATGTGATGTGGATAAGTGCGCTTAGATGTTAATTATTGGAAAAGAGCGGAACTGTTAACTTTTTTACATTATGGGTTTTATATTTGGTTTTTTGAAGGGTATTATCAAATTATTTTTACATATAGCGGTAGTAGTTGCAGTTATTATTTTAATACCTAATCTTCCGCCGTATACAAAGTTTACGAGTATCGAGTAAGTTTTGAACTTTGTAATTACACGTTTGCTTTGCCGAAGTGTAACCCCGTTAAAGTGAAAGTTATCAGTTAACTTTTTTATTTCCTTTTCAGAATTGACCCGACGCAACCAAGAACAGGTGCCTTAGCTCCTAACGGAGACCTTAATAATGCGGAAAAATTATATATCGATAAATTGCTTGGACCGGAAACTTTTCAACTATGGAATGGCGAAGTATATACAAGCCTTGCAACTGGCGAAATTGTGAAAATCTCACGTGGTGGCCATGTAACATTTGTTACTCAAATAGGTCAACCATGCAGTAAGTTTATTTTGCCTTTGTTGTTAAAGTATTTTTTATTTTAGACTCATTAATAAAATATCATCAAAATAATTTCAGCCGGGCTAGTTGACGAACATATATGTGGAAGACCTCTTGGCTTTGTAATTGATGATAAAAACAAACAGATGTATGTGGCCGATGCTTACTATGGTATTTGGAAAGTAGATCTGAAGTCGTACAAAAAGCAACTTTTAGTGTCGCCGAGAGTAGAAATTGAGGGGAATAAACCAATGCTGTTCAACGCTGTTGGGTTGGCCAACAACGGTGACCTGTACTGGACGGACTCATCTACTGAATATTATTTGAAGGATGGAGTGTTTGCTATAATCTCAGATCCATCTGGGAGGTATGTTTTAGACTATTCTACTGTAATATATACAACCGGCTCTAATACCATGTCATGTTAAAAAATGTAATAATTAATTATTGCAAATACAAACTTAAATTCATCATGGCCTCAATAGGCAGTCTTGTATATAATATGGAATGTATTCGGTACTTTTTAACATCAATGATAATTCATAGTAATAAGTGTGATAAGACTATAAAACAATTTTAGCTAATTACATTACAATGCGGCTACACTTGTTATCCTTTTCTCATAAAAATAAATAGAAAAGTGAGGCTATTTCTATTATTAACTTAAGTATGATACTTATTAGTGGTTGTGTAATACATATATATTTTGTAACTGATAAAATAATTACAGATTACTGCACTATAATCCTGCCACGAATCAAAGTACAGTACTGCTTGATAATTTATGGTTTCCAAATGGTTTAGTTGTATCTCCTGATGACCAATTTGTGTTGCTTGTGGAATCCAATCACATGCGGGTATTAAAATATTACATAGATGGCCCTAAGAAGGGCTCCACGGAAGTATTTGTGTCTGGATTGCCAGGTAAGAATAAATATTTAACCATTTCATAACATAACAACACTGTTGCACAACTGTACAGTATCTATATATTATCTGCTCATACTGGATCAAAGGTGCTGCATTTAATATAGATACCAGATATATGCAAGAAGTTATTTTTTCAACTAGTAATATAAAATGTAATTTCCAATAGTCATCTTTAGCAATAAGTTAGCAACATTTGCTCACATTTTATTTTGTACCGAATTAAAACAACGTACAGGGAACGGTTTATTTTGTTGTACGCGAACAATGTAAGTAATTTGAATATCAAAACCATTTCAATAGGGTCTAAAGTTTAATATATTCACGATCAAAGATTTCATGTACGTATATAACGTTGAACATTACACATTTATAAAACAAAATACTGTGAGTATATCGCATTCGTAATAATAATTATTGTGTTCATAGCAAAATGTTGTTTATAATTATGAATACTGTACTGAGCAAAATTGAAGCTATATTTCCTAATTAATCAATTCTATACCGTGAAAACATGCTGTATAAAAAAAGTGTTACAAAAATAATTAAAACCAAAGTCCTCTATTATCCAAATTGATGCTGTGAGTATGATGCATTTATTCATTAGCTGATAAGAAAGTGAATTTACATTTATCTGTAAATGTTTGGTATTGTAGTCCCTGCACAATTTCAGTTAGCTCATGAATTATATTAAAGGAAAAAAAATCTGGTACAAGTAATTGTATGTATTCAACTTTTTATTGCACGTCTAAGTCTTTATTTAACATGAACATTTTTCATTTACTTCAGATTTGGGGGCAAGAAAAAAGTATTATCGTAATAAGTATGAAAATATAGAATCTGTAATATATAAAGCTCCTAGATTATGTTCGATTTTAGCATGAGGATTTTGAATCGTTTGAAATAATGACATATAACAGCATTTAATAGACTACAGTATAATTATGGATTAATATAAAAATCGATTAGATCGAATCTAACAGAAGTTTGTAAATATAAATTTGAAGTTTTAGTTAGTCAATTGTACCAACTCGTACCTAATATAATATAACAATAATAATAACTACAGATTAAAAACTTTGCTTAAATGATTCCATTTCACACGATTTTGTTTGATACGTTTGCTTTGTGAATAATTTCTTAATCATGTACACTTGAATGAGACCAACAATAATCATAACGAGGATCTGGAAAGCAGACCACGCTTCCACAATGAAAGTG
>DWDX01003056.1:0-13856 GCA_018245675.1 Agara michaeli | reverse complement strand
CTAATATTTATGACTAAAATCACTCGCTGTAACGGCGAAGGAAAACATCGTGAGGAAACTGCGCACCTTAGAGATGTTATAAAGTAAATAATATTTTTTGAGGCGTGTGGATTCTACCAATCCACACTTAGCCAGCATGGTAGACTATAGCCTAAATCCCCCGAGAGCAGACCCGGTCCAGCAGTGGACCAGTGAATAGGTCGAAAAAAAAATCAATATAGCCTTAATTGTCGAATACAACTTTACGCTCAGCATATAAAGTTACTTGAGTATTAAACCTATCCCTCAAGTGTAAGACGAAACTTAGCAGATATTTTCCGTAGGCGCACAAGTAATCAATTTTGTGATCGACGCTATTAATTGACTTTCGAGATCGAAAAGTAATTATATATTACAATAGGTTTTCTTACGAAGTCTTGTTGTTCGCGTTAATTAAAGAAATCGCGTGCCTAAAAGTAGACAAGATGAAATACATTTTTACTCTCAAGCGCAGTCATGACAATGATTATTTTCGGTGGTAAATGAGGCAAGGTAATAATTACTTTATATAGAATTATCAACAATAATAAATGTTTATCTGGTCAGACATACGCGAGTCACAAAAAAACAAATTTTAATGCGTATTTCCAAAAACTGAAAAGAAGCCGATTCGCATTGCTTCTCAACCTTTTACTTACATAGCTGGATACTGGCCTTCTGTTATGTTAAAGTTATTTAAAAACACCAGTCTCTACAAGGCTGTACAACTGGAAGATTTCAACCGTCTTATAGTATAATGTGGAGAGTATAATGTATACATTCCGGTTATTGGTACAAAAGTTTTGAAGTCTTTAAGTTGTGTAGAAACATCTGACAGCCTTATAGCTACTAGCTACTGTTAAGTTACTCCTGCTTTATAGACAGTCATTTTCTACTTTATCTTTCTAAATAGATCACAAATTTATACACAAAACTGTAAAGTGGTTGAGTGACTAACTGACGCACAGCGGAAACCGCTCAACATAGCATACTCAAATTTTGCAGATAAATCCTTATATAGCGTAAGTGACCTAAGGAAGGAATTTTGGCATATCCACCCCTAAGTTGATAAGATAGGGGTAGAATGATTGATTGAATGATTATTTCGATTACATACTAACACATTGCGTAATTAAAGCTACGAGTATGCTCGTATACGAAGATATCTTTAACTTTTGCCACTATATAATCGACCGCTTGATATTTTTTACTCGGCTCAATCTCAAGTTCCCAATCCGTGTGAATTAATTACGTCGGTGAAAATTGCCAATCATTTAGATCGTGATGGATTAGTGGGGATCGGTTTTCAGGCCTTCAAGATGAGATTAGGGGAGCTAATGTTGTCCAACACTAATCCGATGTAAGCTCTATATGTAATTCGATGGTCTAGGATATTGTCGGATTCCGAAGCGAATAATGTACGTAGATATTGTTATGTGAACTATTCATGAGACGACTAAGTAGGGTTGCGTGTGTATTACGTATTCATTTGTTTAGCTTATGCTTATACATTGGCATAGGGTTGTCACAAAATTGGCAAGCTTTTCCATTGAAACCAAATGTTGGAAACTATCATAGATAATCGGTTTTGTCCTTATACCTACATAGCGTACCACAGCGTACCAATAATTGCGAATTAATAACGTTACATTCTGGAACACATAATCTAGTTTGCTTTTTAATTGCTTCCAATAAAAGTAGCTTCATTTTGATCTTTTTCATTACAACAAATTAATAGCCTGTTTCCAATCTAAATGAGACATTTTTTTTGATGTTCAACGTTAATATTTGTGCGAGATCACAATAGAAATGTCTGGACGAATTCAGCGAAACGGAAAATTATTTCTAATTTCAATACGATTCGTATAATCAAACGGTATTGATCTGTTTAAACGGACAAAACCTTTTTGCTTTTATTTTTATGACAGATGATTGCTCAAAATTGTTTTAAAGGCAGGATTAAACTTCCAAACCCGGATAAGGACGTCAAGTTTGATCGACGCTTCTTTAAGCATGAGCGGCTTCCTGCGCCTTACAGCTGTTTATTTCCAGTTGAACAGTATTGTTTTATAGACACAAATGTAAGAGAAATACGAACGCAAGTTACATCTAACGTAGCAGTTAAAAATCACAAATAATTTATTATCATTATAAATTTAAGAAAAAATAAGGAAAAACCTTATTAACAAAATGCAAGATGCACAAAGGTACAATAGTGGGATATGTAGGATTAGGTATATAATAAGGTTACAAAATTATTAATAAATATACACACATATTTATAGAAGTGTATAGAGTAGGAGTTAAAAATAAATAAAGTTAAAATTCAGTCATCAACCGGATACAATTTCAGGTATCTTAATAGTTTTAAACTGAAATTACTAAAGGTTCTATTTTACGCGACAACTCTTCATTTATTTCAACTTTAAATTCCTTACAGAATAGCACAAGTATAAGCAAAAATTTATTCTTGTCAAAAGTTTATTCTTGTTGTTTCAAAGAGCAGAAACACGATTTCACATTAACTAATATTTGTAGGTCACGTGTTCTGTGGCGTAAGAAACATGCTCACTAACTTCGTCATAAATCAGCCGCTCTGACGAGGGTGAAGCATCGCACTCGTTCAGCTATCGCGCTAAATGATTTATATTTAGTGTTATTTCACATTATTCCCGCCACTGTGCCTATCAGTCTCACATATAAAAATGGCATCTACATTCTGCGTACGTATAATTTATTGGAACAAACAAATAGTTCTGAAGTTCAGCCAGTATACTTCCAATCCGATGATATTGGACTCGATTCCTTCGCACGCAACTATATTTATAATTTCACTTCGTGCATAATACGGAGAAGTCAAACATCGTAAGGTATATTTTAAACGTTATCCATTATATTAGAACTTATGAACTCTGCCTGTACTTAGCGTGTCCCTTCGATAATGACTTTAACAGTTGATAGTAGAGATATGAAAGAAACGATAATGAACACCGATGAAGCAAAATTAGCACCAGAAAATTTTAATGACACATCTTGAGTAGAAAAATTATACATCTCAGAAATATTATCATCAAATATTATCATGATTATTAAACAGTTCTAAGAAACAAGAAGAAGTAGTCCATTACAAAGGGTTCCATAGAAATTCCCAATTAAAATATTGCCGATTTTCCAAGTCGCTGAGAACAAAGTAAATAAACCTCGTCACCAGTTTAAGTTGTTGCTATTTTCTCTCCGCTCGATAAATCACTTCTCCGTAAAAGTTGGAACTTACATTACATTGTTATTTAACACGATAACAATCGAACTTCGACCTTTTATGGTTATGTCGACCTTTTCGTTATAAATTCATTAACTCGGTCATTGGTTTTTCGTAACGCAATCTTTCTTATTGAATAACATAAGCACAGAATTGGGTCTTTGTACTAAGTGAATTACTACTAAAAAACTTTTTTTATTGAACCCTTTAACCTAGTTTCCTTGAGACAAATATAACTATTTCGAAACTAAAGAAATAAGGTTTATACGCCAGTTCCGTTACTTAGACGCCATGCTATGACGTATATGTATATATATATATATATATATATATATATATTTTTTTAATTTATTGGAAGGACTTTGTCGCAGAGCGAGCATACCGTCCCGTAACAATCAGCACACAAATTGCAACAAAAAACATTCTTATAAACAAATAAACAAAAAAATAATTAAATTAACCTTTAGATAAAGCTAAGTGGGCTAAGCCAATCAGCCGTTATGTATAAATGAAATACGCGAATATATATGTAGCAATATATTTTTGAATAATGCCACAGTAATATAACAAGGAGACCGTGAAAGAAAGAACAGGACAGACTGATAGAATCTAAATGATAATAATAATTATTATTATTATGGAAGATTCCAGTTTGGAAGTATTTGTAATACTCTAAACACCTTCCGGCTCTAGCTTCACTAGAATCGCTTATAATACTCAAAGAACAACAAACGGGATTAAATACTTAACGTTTGCGAATACCCGAATCAATCTACTTTGATAACAGTACGAAAATCCGACAAACATTCACGGAACATTCAAAAATTACTCCGCCCAGATACATTCATTATGGATTTGTGAGAATTAACACCTGCTCCCGCGGCGTTTGTTGCGAAAAAGTGTCAGAATTTTGTTGTTTGTTTGTTTATTCCGACCGTTGTTTAGATAAAAACCATAAATTAGCTGCCAGCGGGTAGGAGGTGGGGTTTTCATTAAAAATTGCCGCTCACAAAGTTCACGAGAGTAAAACGGGGTCGATGTGTCAAACTCGTACTATTTGTTTCCGTTGCTACTTAAACTGACGGCTTTAACTTTACTTTAACTGACAGCTACCGTTTTTACATCCCACAACTGGGCCTCGCTCTATCCTGGAATTGCAGGAGGAATATTCCTTCCAACATATTTAACAAAACAATTGGTAATATTCATAATATTATTTATTTGTTGATGGCAAGTACATTTATTGGCATTAACTTTGAACTTTTTCACTTATGAAAAGTAAGGGCATAAAAGAATGTTGTCTACTTACATATTTTAAGTAGAGAATGGGAATACTCGTAAAATACACATCGCCACACAAACATCAAACCAAGAGGCTTTCGCTCTTAACAGCATTATCGGGTAAGTGGACTCTACGACGGATGGTCGTAAAGTGTCGCTTGCGGTACGTGCTGGGCCTTTTATACACTTTCATCCCCCCCTCTCATCACAATGTGACTCGCAGGAACACTAACAATATTGCCACTATAACAGTAAATTTCCTTCTTGATATTTTTACTTTGCAGCCCTTAGGGAGTTTTACTGGAGATGATCCGGTGCTTGCCTTTCATTTTCATTTTCATGTTTCTTTCAAGGCACCTTGAAAGCCTTAGGGATATATAATACTAGTTGTCTTTCTGATAAACGTTTAATCTAAATCAGGATACCAAAATCCAGTAATTTATTCATTCGGTACAAAAAATAGAAGCGGTCGGAACCATAACAAGCTTATTAAATTAATAGATAAATCAAGTTCATACATTTATGAATAACATAATTATAATATTGTACGCAGACCATATTGACTACCAATGTTAATAGAATGGACAGATATAAGAATAAAAGAAAGAAGTAACTAACCTTACCATATAACCGCCTTCATTTTCATATCGATTGCACAAAAAGGAGTTGGCATGTTATCTGAACTAAAACTGAAGATTTTCACAGATGTTTGTGTTTTATGTCAGATACAACTCATCTAGATTTACAGCCTTCAAAGTGGAAATAGCAGCAAACAAATTCTCAGAGACGACAAATCACTGGCTGGTTTAGGCAGAATTTTTCTGTTCCTAGTTGATTATTTCCAAAGACTTAAAGAAGTATTGCCATTTTCTGTTCCAAATTCAAAATCAGTACACGCGCATCGCTCTTTGGCTGCTGTAAAGCAGATCCCTTAATGGGTACCCCATTAAATAATAACTCCAGGAAAGCTCGAAGAAGCGTGTAATGACGCTACCTTATGATGTTCCAAGCGATGAGTTCTCCAACGCTCATTACGAACGATTTAATTAAGTTAGTTGTTTGCTCAGAAACCGTAAAACATTTCAAAAGTTTTACAGTTCGCTAATACGTTTTGCACTCCCACCTCCAGCGTATCTGTGCGGAGATTTCTAACTCATTTCAGTCGCGTGACGAAACAGACAACCTGTCAAAGCTAATAATCACAGGTTATATGCACAGGGAAGGAAACAGAAGACAACCTATTTGATACAACAAGTGGCCCAGATGAATTTGCTCCGATGCTTGCGACTGTGTTAAGATAAAAAAGCTTGGAGACGGGTTATGGAGTACTTCCATCTTTGCTGGTAAGACATGAGGCAACGACTAAGAAGAATATCTTTCCGCTGTTTTAAAATCTTCTACGACTGTATCGATACAAGATGAGAGGTCAAAACAAGATTAGGTACCAGCTGTGACTGCAGCCAATACTGATGCACTGCTGCCATAGATATAACTTCATGAATAGCAGAAACATCTCCTAAGCGTCACGGTGGAAATACGACTTCGCCATCAACCAGTCTTTCAGTAATTTGAAAGCCCTAAAGACATGAAATCCAGAATACGATTGCTGTCCTTATAATTGGTTGTCTAAGCTCTCTCTGTGCTCCTCAACTATGAGAAACAAGTTTAATACGGATGCTGGATTATTGAAGTCAAGTATAGACAACAGTCAAGTGACACGAAATGTCTCAGGTATCCAGTCTTTTTATTTGAGCAAAACGTTGAAGTGAATATCGAGTGAGTTTCAATAGTAACTGTAAACTTTATTGCCTCTGCGATCTCAAAGTATAAAGGACATTGAGACTGGGATGTTTCATGAGAAAACTCTCTATTGTAAAATAAATAAAGGAAAAAATGCGTTCTGAGGAAATGTAATCCTGAATCATTTCAAAAAACAATTGCAGTAATGTTTTCCTTATGGTTTCGTGCATATGAATATATCTAAGACGCTCTCTTTAATATTGATTTACTTTGATAAAATTACTATTAAGCTTGAGATAGACCAATACTTGTATCACGAGCATGAATATTTATTCTGTCTGGACATAAAGTTGGCTAAATAAGTAGGTGCTTAGAAATCCATTATGAATTTTCTTCACCGCTTTGGTCATTCACGATATGTAGATATTTATTTAAAGCGTAAACGCTATTTTTACAATCGGAACACGACTGCTTATGAAGGTTTTGTTATGAGTACCACACATTTTGAAATAAAGTTTTTGATTTTGGTTCATAAATATGTATTAGGCGATGCTTGCATGAGATATCTCAAAAAATGTTCCCTCATGTGCCAAAAACCGATATAAAATAGGTTCAACATTTACCAATCAAAATCGTATGATTTACGTACTTTTGGGAACTAAATAAAAAAATCTGACAATTTAACCAGTCGGTTGCAGTCTTGTCGCGTCTTACAACGTGCTAAGCCTACTCGTAGTAGAAGATAAGGGAACTCAGTATAAATCCACTATTACATGAACTATGCACGTCCCTGTTTATGAATTGTGCTTTTTCTTCATAATCTTGGATATCCTTCATAAGAATTTATATGAGGACGCGCCCTGCATGAGAACTCAACTAGCGGATGCGATCAATAATGTACAGCTCATGTCACATTTAATATAATTTAATGTATTCAGAATAATACAGGGTTACTTTTTGTCAAGAGTTGATATAGCCATTTTATATTTTGT
This sequence comes from Agara michaeli, assembly GCA_018245675.1. Taxonomy (NCBI): domain Eukaryota; kingdom Metazoa; phylum Arthropoda; class Insecta; order Lepidoptera; family Hesperiidae; genus Agara; species Agara michaeli. Next base: position 6,566 of record DWDX01003056.1, on the reverse strand, counting down.
AAGCCCATAGATTCCTATCTGTCCAAATTGCTATCGCCAAAAATATAGCTGGGAATGGCATTTATTAATATTTCGACATGCAAATGAACTATTGCCCTTTTAGGAATTGAAACAGTGGGCGGGTCCCCTTAGAGTTTTATGTTGGCAAACGGTTTTTACTGCGCTGATACAATCGAAGAAATGTTCCGGCCTTCGCGAAGTTTTATTACAACAGTCGAGGATCCTGAATCTCTAATGTTGAGGAATTGTTATTCTGTACATACAACAATAATTCGTAACACGTAAAAGTTACTCGACTTGGTTTTTCTTTTAAATATTCTATTAACCATAAATAATATTTAGGCATCGTTGCCTTTCGAAAAGAAAACATAGATTTATACGTTCTGTTTACGATGGTAAAGTTTTTAAACATTCATTTATAGCTAGACTTTGAAGCTAGTTTATGAAACGATAAGCATGTTTCAAAGTGATGCTTATTTACGAAGATTTGTTAGTACAGTAGCAACAAGTTATAGTTAACTTGTTGCTACTGCACAAATGAAGATCTCAGATATACTAATATAAATGCCATCGATCTTAGATATCAAGTAACTGCTGATTAATCTCAAGAGAAACAGTTGATCAACATCGTTTTTCGTAGCAAGTGTGTATACAATGGTTTACCGATTCAACACACGAACAATACAACACCACAATAACTATATATATATTAATGAACCACGCGAATTCATTCGTATTCTGTGTGCCAACAAAGTAACTTTTGTAATAACAGCATAACAATATTGAAATGACAGCGACAAAGTCACGCGCTAAACGTAGTCGCGGCGTATTAATAAAAAGTTCAAATTACGGGGCGTAAAAAATGTTGGAAACCCTGATAGAGGGCGCCACCTGTCGCCGAATTGGAAACACGAGACGAATAGTAATTCAAATCATGAAAAAAAGAACGTTTTGGATATTTGGAAGTCGTAAAACGACTCGCCGTTACAGCGACCGAAACGAAATTAATTTAGACATAACTTTTACAAAACTGGCTTGCGAATCGAGTCTAGAATTGTTTCAGAATAGCTACGGTTTGAGTTTACTTAGAAAAAATAGGTCATGTACTATCATTTACGAATAGCGTTTGTGACTTCATCACCAAAATGTGTTACAATTTTAAATTGATTACGAATTGTACATAAATTTTCTTTTGAGAATTATAAATTTTTACATAATAACACACCCTAAAAGTGCGCTATCTATAAACCAAGAACCTCCTTTATACTCTAGCGAAAGTTCCATTAACTCGACTCAGCCGTTTCGAAAATTGACACGGACAAACAGACAGACAAAAAAACTAACCACACTTCTTTTGGCTTTTGGTGACATACAAATAAGCATACATACATACATAACATTGACACATTAAGAGCTAAGTTAAAATTTAGTTACGTACAGATACAGAGATCTTTTTTTACCGTGATGTAATAGATAGTTAATACAAAATATCTAGAACTGATTAATTAATAATTTCGTTTTAATTTTATTCATCAACAAGTACGATAAGGCCTCATTGCAAGATCTTCTTTTGCGATTTCCCAAAAGTCGTCTTATTTGAATTAAGTCAGTATTCCAATAAGCATGCAAATTATTGTAGCTTAATTTTAATAAATATATCATACATATTTATTATAATCATATATCTCATTATCAATCCCAAAAGTTCCAACAACAGGTATCCCTGTTACGGCATTCTACATTTTACGATATTCTTCACGGTACTTCTTTTTATACGATTTCTTCGGTCCCGTTTCAAATCCCTTGCACTTTATTAGCTAACTTTGTTTTTTTATTTCCTAACTAACAAACCGGATACTCACCTTTGTGTTTTGCGTCTACTCTGTAGGTTTTTGAAACTACCCTAAATTAAAAACTTAAATCCAAAAACTGTTATTTCACTTTCATTTAAAAAATGTATATGTTATATGTGCTACAAACACATTAACTTAAATAAACAAAACATTCATTGTTTGCGTTCATGTCATTCTCTACTAATATTATAAATGTACAAGTAACTTTGTCTGTCTGGCTGTCTGCTACTCTTTCATGCCTAAACCGTTGAACCGATTTTAATGAAATTTGGTACAGAGATAGACGTGACCATGGGAATGGACATAGGCCACCTTTTATTGCGAAAAAGGAGGATGAAAAGGCTAAAATGGGGCACGATTCGCGAGGAAAAGCTAATGTCAAATAAAAATTCGAGGATATAGTTAAAGAACAATTTGTAACTTTTTAAATACGGCTCAGTCGAGCTATACTTCACTTTTGCTATATCTATATTCAAATAAACTGTTTTTTAATATTAATATAAATTTTGTATTCATATTACTGTTTAAATAACAAGGCAGTAGATGTTAAAATTCATTCAATCTCGTTGAATGTTAATTCTACAACAAATATAAATAAAATGTAAGACCAGTTAAATATGCATCGTCTGCGAGCTTAAATAAAATCATTCAGTGAAATGGTAATCTTATAAATATAAAATGTTATTCTTGTACCTATTATTTCTCTACTCGCTCGTCACTAATTGGAACCGAATGTATTACTCCTTTCATTTCTTTGTTCCCGGCTTGCGTATACAACTTAAACGACTCCATTCCTTGAGAACAGAGGAGATAATTAAAAATGTTTCGCATGAGATTGTTATTGTGAAAGCGAATGCCTTTGTTCAGTTAATGGTTCCGTAACGCGATATGTTTGTTGGTAGTCGTGCCGCGATGTTGCTGTGGAGTAGTGGTGTCTTGTTCTGTTGTTGGGCTGATGCTGCATACTGCGAGCATCTATTTTCATCTATCTTCTTTAATTATAGTTCACAACGTTAAGGTGTTGATAATAATAGATCTTGCGATATCAACAATTTTCGTAATTATCTAGGAATACTAATCAGCCTGATAAAGATCTTCTTGGATAGAAAATAAATGATAAAGGGCGCCGTACTGCAACGTAAAAAACTTTGTGTTCTTATTTTGGACGAGTGCTTGGAGGCTTAACTTTGTTCTCCCAGCGCACCTTAGTCTGAAAAGCGCCTAAAGGTAACGATAGCTATAACACATGCATGAATTATGGTCATTTAGGACCTTTTCCCTGTCTCTGATCTTATGCCCGCGTGTTATACAATTTGAAATGAAAAGCACATTTCGAATTAAAATGTTTAAAGAATGCAACGAATGAAGTTTTTATTTAAATTCGTCAAACTAAAAAATTAAGCTCAGCAGCACACAGTCGAAGCGAGGCAAGTGGTAAAAAAAATATATATACATTTTTGAATACATGAAACGTGTCGGGACCTTAAATAACTTAGGTTTCCTGAATAAAAACAACTCGAGCGCATATTTTTTCCTTTTTCACGGATTCGGAGCGAGATACGCGGAAGTCTATTTAAAATGTATCGGACGTACGTTTTGTAGATGCAAGCGCGGAGCTACGCGATATGCTACGAATCTTTATGAGTTTAGAAATCTGAGTCAAGTATCTACTTTGGAAGATCTCGAGAATAAATTCAGGTGGAATTACAATTTCGAAGGCTGCCCACTGAACATTTTGAGGGAGAAATTGTTAAATTACCACTCGCTTATCATCTATTCGTATATACCTACATACGTGCCGATTGTTTGCCAAAATTGTAAGCGTTTTCACGATTCTCACATACGAACACGAGATGACACTTACCGTAAATATAACCCTATGAATCCTTGTAAGCTCCGGTGAGAATCCTATTAAAATCGGTTGACCCGTTCCGGAAGTGACGTAGCACAAAAAAACGAAAAAATTAAAAATCGTTGCTTCGAATCAAGTGATAAATAAATTCCATTAGGATTTAATTATAAAACATGCTATAGAGCTTTTGATTATATGTACAAATAATTTCAATTTCAAAATGATAATAATACCTTGGGATACCGTGATACATGGCTAATTCATCCTAAACTATACAGACCCTTGTACTATGGTGACAAAAGAGCTGATTAGTCAACAAATAACAATACAATACCACTAACTCATCACGAAGTACTATACTACAAACTATATAAAAACACGCAAAACATACAAATTTGATCGGTATTTATTAGCCCATGCGGTAATATTATGAAAATGTGAAAGAAATATGAAAAAACTGGGATTATAAAAATTTCATTTAGCTAAAAACCGCTTATCCATAAAAATGAGGTCGGGGTAAGGATGCTCGCTCACTGTGCGCAGTTATACTTAGGCCGATACCACACTATGCTATTAAGAAATCAATTCTATATTTAAAATGTCTTTTGGACGTTTATTAATGCGCAGTTTATGTCATTACATTCTCGCAATACTTTGCTGATATTAGTTTATAAATATAGTTGAAGAAATACAAACCGCACTTTATGCGAGAATCGTATAGTATGCTAATGCATGCATATATGCATTTTAGCTTTTTCGCATTGCTTTGCTGATAGACGTCGTAAAGTATATTTGAAGAAATGAAAACCGCACTTTATACGAGAACCGCACGCCAACGCAAGCATTTGAGTACTTACATGCAAGTATTGCATAACATGGCATTTTCGCATTTGTGCTTATATTTATTGGGAAGTATAGTTTTCGAGCACATTCGGTTTAGATTTTTCTACTGTACTTATAAAGTTTGTAACAATGAATAAGAATTCATTGGGTGATTCTCTTACTATGTGATATTTTAAACAGTAAATTCATAAAATATCTGAAAATATATATTTATTGGAAACCCTAAATTTCCTCAGAGTAAATATCTCGTAGAGGAGCTAACATACCCTTGTTCCTTTTACGAGTAACGACCAATAAACTCACAAAAGCCGTTACCCTAGCCATGACATGCCGGATGTCATATCCATATAGTTCCGGCCACTATGGCGTCCGGTACAGTGGGTGGATACCTTTAAGGGCGTTATCTATAGGGTTGACAGTATTTGTAATGGGAAACTATCAAACGTTAATAAAATCTATCGGTGTAACTGTTTGTTTTTAACAACCCTAGTGCCGTAAGCGATAAATGTAATTGCCTCTACATACACCTGACATACGCACTTGAGTCGATTAGGTTTTGAAACTATTCGAATTAGATCACTGCATCTGGGAAGCAAACTACAGGAACGGAGTCTCCTGTCTATAGTGAGAGGTGACTAAAATGAGACTCCCGGGGTTGCGAGCGGTCACATAGGGAGTTTTGACCGTCCAGAAAGAGATCCTGGGAAGTATGATAGTTATATGTGGCCGCATAGCCCTGTAAGCACTATAGGGCTGAAATTATGTTTCGAGAGGAGCCGGGTCAGGCCGCCGCAGACCGATGCGTTTTTTATCTTCTGTTTTGTATCCATGTATTCTATGTCCGTTGGCAATAAATAAATTAATTAAGTACAGATAATACGTTTCATATGTGACAAGTAACTGTTACCCGCGGCTTCGCCCGCGTCGTTCACACGTCATACCATTATGGCGCCCGTAACGCCACCTGTAGTGGTTACTTGATATTAAACCTGTTTTCCTGTCAAAATTAGATATTTTCCAGTGAAAAAGAGTAGCCTATGTTACTCTTCCACCCTTCACCTACTTCCATACCGAAAATCGCGTCTTCATACCGAAAGAAACACAAACAAACACATTTTCCCATTAATGATAATAGCATGGATTATATGAACATTTACGCCACGTCCCTGACAGAATATCCCTGTTCTTAGAAAACTGACATACTTCTACATCGCTCTCCTCATACTTACACGCCGGTTTCGGAATTATCTGATTCGTCTGTCAAATGTTATCTGACCTATTGGGTCTAGATACATTAAGTTTGGTTACTTTCAGGCCCACTAATATCTTTACTTGGATAACACGCGCCACTCCCTTCCAACGCAAACAGGCGTCGAACTCGACGTGCCCACATCGAGTAATTATCTAGGCGTTCACAACTCACGACCTCGCATACAAACGCTCCGAAATACGGCTGAAAATTGTAAATTTACTACATTTTTAAGCATTTCACTAACACCATTCCTCTGTTCGTCGAGAGCCACCCCTGGCACTCATGTTTCTTGACCCGTTTTTGCTTTGAGGGCGCATTATGGCCGGCTTTACTGCCTGCCAGCCGTGAGGGGACGTGGTTTTTTTTATGTCTGTTATTTTAACACTGTTTCCAACCGTGACTCAACTCACTTGATGTTAATATAGCCAATTTTAATGCAATGCAAAATGCTCGAGCCGTGATCGCCTTGCGGTGTACTTTGCTTCCCGTTCAGTGGGTCTGGGTTCGAATCCGATCACGCATCTCCGATCTTACAAATGCGTGCGTTTTATAGATTAATATTTAAATGTCAGAGTCATGGGTGTGAGTTCGTTTTCTGCCCAGGGCAAGGTCAGTTATTACTATAAAATTTAAATTCGTTTCAAGTTTTAACTGTACCATTTTATTATTGTGTTTCCAAAATGTGTTTATTTTTTTTTTATTGTATGAGAGTAGCGAACGAGCTGGCAGCAGTCACGAGTGACCACTCCCGCCCATGGACATCTGC
>DWDX01003055.1:0-13858 GCA_018245675.1 Agara michaeli | reverse complement strand
ACGTAACTGGTGAAATGTGGTGGTGTACTACACTCCTCTGCCTACCCCTTAAGGGGATTACAGGCGTGATGTTACGTTTTTTAAAAAAATACTATTCGGCCGTGATAAAAATTCGCCGTTTTTAGTTACATTTCGTATTCAAATACCTTTCCCGTAATACCGTCGTAATCCTAACGGTAAACACCGCCGTGCATCCTCCGGCGGTCGGGAAGACAGTTAAGGAACAATTAAATCGGATTATGTCTAATCTATATTAATGATTACACTTTTCACAGCTGCTGGCTCCGCTTTGCAATGATTGAAGTGGGCAATTATGGTACTTGGACCGTTTTTACGTTGTTTTAGTTAAGCACATTTGTGGCTTAACTAATTTCTTTATCAAAAAATTTCGTTGGTTTCACTTGAGTTTGGATTGGGTTTTAGTGTCACCGACTGATTGAAGTCACTCATTACATATGTATACGTAAAGTCACACACACATACCTATGGATGCTATAATATTTAATTCCTATATTTTATCCCCCATTGTGGATGAATAAAAAACGTTTATTAAAAATCGTAACCAGGAACCCTAAAATTTCATACGTTTCAATATTTTCCATGCATTGTTAAGGGCTTAGATAATTCAAAAATGTTTCATATAAATTCCTAGCCCTTTTCTTAATGTTTAAAATTCACCTAAACCTCATTGTTATATTTATAAATATTTTCATGTTCAGTATATTTATAATTATTACAATTGGATTCCGCTTAAATCTTTAAAAACGACAACACTTTTTACTGCTAAGCCACCGCTTCTCAAAGGTTGAAGTGGGTCATTAAGACGTTGGAGCTTTTTCGCTTTTTATTTTACGTTGACTTAGTTAAGCAACCTTCACTTACATTATTTTTAGACTGTTTTTTTTTTCCTTTCATGAATAAAATTAACGATGACACACAGTACACAGGTTTTTTAACGGTTTTCGAAAAAACACATTGATATTTTTTTATGAATTGCAATATGTTTTTGCTTTTGAAATTAAAGATAGTTCAACAAATCGAATAATTATTATTTTGATTGAAAAGTACATAGGAATGTATCTATGACTTTACGATATTTTAAAAGCTTCTATACAAGAGCTAGATTTAAAATATTTATCATTATTTATTCTCTTAGGTTAAACCAAATTAATGATCGTATAATTGATTCATTGTTATTATTAATTACTCATTTTTATAGCCTAAATATGCTATTTAAAATTACGAAAGATACGTTGCTGATATTTTACAAGATAACTTAGTTCGCGATTTAGGTAATTTATTAAAAAAAATAATTACCGCATCGTCACAATAGCTTTCTTCGAGACAATCGGCTTAGTCTAATCGACTTTCAAGGGCCACACGTCAGTATTCAACAAACCGCACGGCAGAATTCACGAAAGGTCATCCCGAATACCGCACGCTGCGTTAAAATGGCTGCCATACGAGATAACATAGATCCGGTGAAACTTCGCATGGAAACATCATCAGGCGAGTACAGTCCAGAATTGATTGCGCCGCGATTGTGAGCTTGCAGCTAATACGGCGGTTGCATTTACGACCTATCGTTAATCTCAAACAACGGACCACGTACATCAATGTATCAACTGTAATATTTTGGCCGGGCGGCGCTGCCAAGTCGAAAGTTCAATTTCAGTTAGTAGGCCAACTTTAGTCAAGTCTCGTCAGCGTAATACTGTACAAAGATAAAGTTTATCTTGAATTTCAATCTGCGAAGCGTATGAGGTGTAGCATATAAAGCAATATTCATTTTTGTGCAAACATTGCGGTCGGCTAGATAGCAAAACAAATTCGAAATGGCAAATCCATTAAATTAAATATTTTGAAAAGACTTGCACGCCTTTTTGTACGGTCATATTCAAAATATGTATAACGTGAATTTGTATTATACATTTTGAAATATATGAAGGTTCTTAATTCTATGCTTTTCGTTAGTTGAAATTAAGAGTATTCTAGAAAAAAATCTTCGTTTTCAATCTCGTTTTTGTCGTATTTCTCAGTACCATAAATCTGTACGCAAAAATTGTGTTTTCAAAAATTATTACCAAACTTTTGCGTCATCTCTTTTTACTCTCAAACCGCAAGCGGTAAAAGTTTGAGAAGCGGCGGTTGAGGACCTGTAAATATTACCAAAAAAACTGTTGCTCGCGCCAGTTTGTTTCCATTCTGCAATTTTTCGCCAGCCGAGCCACAGATAATTAATTGTCGCCCTCATTTGCAAGCTTCCCCTTATTTATGTGGAGACTGCAGGTTGCTGGCTTATTCATCCTAACTAGGCGACAGATTATCCTCACAATGGAGCCTGAATTAGTTATTTTAACCGTCCCTTCTTATTTACCTAAGTAGGTACGCCCGCGGATTCACCCGCGTAAAATACGGTTGTTAAATCTTCCGCCAATTCATATAGCGTTGTATATCATTCAATCGATAGGAGGTAATGCTGATACCAAAAAACCCAGACTGAATGCAATATCCGACTTCACTGAACAGATAATTTTTCTCAGCGACAGTAGTAAAACCTTGTCACTTCGTTGGTGTTCATTTAATTTGGTGTTAAGGAAACGTCGGAGACGCATTACATGTTGAATCATCCTGTATAACAGACTTCATATATCTTAAAGGAATAAGGAGAGTTTTGAAGTATGCAAGTTTCCTCCCCATTATAGCTAGTGATATTTACTGTTTAGATAATAAAACGGGAAGGAGTCTCAACCACTAGGCTATCGGGGCTTTTTTAAAATATGGAAAACATATTACAGTTCTAAAATACGACAGCTCCAAAAAGCTTCGAACAAGGGATTTGTTTACCCGACGCTCCTCTCCGCCGGCTTTTGTTTTAATCGCCTACAATTAATTTACGCGACATAATTCGGTGAGGATATTAAGCTGGATATAGAACGTAGATTGTAATCAAAATCAAAGTCGGTACATTAATAAAGAGACCGCTTAGTGGTAGAATTTTCTGTCAAAATTTAAACAGACCTCAGGGTCCGAATAATGTTTAACGGCTACAGTCTTATGACAACAGTAAAACTCAATTTACGTGCTCTTAGGAAGACATTTATGAAGATTGCCAGGAATTTTATCTACTCGAAAAAATAGTTACCTTTTTATTTATATACCGTTGGGATTATAACTTAACAAAATTAACATATTATTTAACTTTTCATATAACTTAGACTTCACAAATGCAAATTCGATTTATTTTATTCATCATGAGTTACTTATTATATATGATTATTAACAGTCATACATAGTTACAATTATAAGTTATAGGTTGGACGTTGCTACTCATGCACACTGATATTATCGCCTCTAGTACACGTGGACCGGCATCCACACCATTCAAATTGAAACGGATTGTCGTAAAAACAAAAGATACACCTTAGAAATGATTGTAGCGGTGATACTTCCACGGTAGAACCGTGTACATGTTCTACCATATCTTAAATAAAAGATATAAATATAAATGAGGAAATGTAAATAAAATATATTTTATGATACTAAGTATGTATATTACGATACATGAGCGAAACGGAACGCGGCCGGGTACTCGCTCCGCCGTTCCGTTCCACGCACGCCTTCCGTTTTAATGACGCGCAATTAATTCCGCCCTGACACCGGCCCGGCGCGGTAATTTAGGCCAGAATCGAAATCACACCGACTACAAATACAATGTTTTTGCTTCCCGTTCCTCAAATGGGGATGTAATAAATTCCTTATGTACACAATATTGAGCCAGTTAATGGAGAGTCCATTTGATTGCAATGTTTTAGAACGATTTTAACACAACAGTTATTAATAGTAATGATCTCTTGCAAACACCCACGTCAGCCGCTTGTTAGTTAGCAATACTTTTAGGAAGGAAATCAAGATATTGGAGGCATATATAAAAATGGAATAAAACCGCCCCACACGACGTACTCTCGTAAGAGCGAATTGAAAAATCCGTAAGATATGCGTTATTGTTTTATTATAAAACATATTCCTGTTACGTCAAGACATCCTGTTACGTCATCCACTCCCCACCATCCTTCCAATACTCGTCGATAACAGAACAAGTTCAATAAAATTTACGACCAGCCAAAACATTGTTACACAATTTGCGCCTCACAACATTCGTATTACGTTCCGTTTTCCCTAAACGCGGTCATTAAAACAACTCGTTTTATAACGGAATTAACATAAACAAATTCAAAATGTAAATACGCTAAGTAAATAATATCGGGGCATAGAGCGAGCAATGAAAGGACGAGACAGCGGGGCCGTTTGTTCCGCGCGATGCTATAAAAGAGAATTTTATTCTTTAAATGGCAAAGCTAAATGTTCTTTCCCGGTGTACTCGTATGTTGTTACTCTTTGTACGCGTTCCGATTTTAAAAATTCCGCTACATTTTCTAACTTGGCTTCTGCGCTAGGCGCGTATGTATCGCATATCAAATTTCATACCATTCTGATGTTTATTTTAAATAGGAATAAAGCTCGTTATTCCGTGCCGTTGTGCCCTTTTGAAATTATTTTAAATAGCCCGTTTGAAATAGTTTTTCTGACTTTTATGCGCTTGTTTCACAGTTGCTAAAAGAGAAATTCGTGATTAGGGTAAAACGTTTGAAAATTAAAACGGAATAGCGATTCAATGGAACGCTCCGTTTTATTAGGATTTATCATTATCTATTAGCAAAAAAGCGCTAAATATGCAGCAAAGCCAATATCCCGACTGCAACATACTTTTGGTTGAATATAATTAATTCATTGTGAAGAGAGCAGGGAACAAGAAGACAGCCATCACGTCTGGGTACTGACAATTGATAGACATCTGCAACCGAAGTGGTATAGGACTGCGGAAATAGGACTATTTGTGTCAATGAAATCACTTAGTAATAGACATTAATAAAAATATTGATTGGCGAAGTTTGTAATAAGACGAAAGTAGACGAAATGAGACGAAAGACGAAATAGCACGAAAGTTCGTAAGAAGAAGATAACATTAGACTACATTGTATTTGTCACTAGTAGTAATTAGACTACTAAGTAGTAGTAATACTAGTACTACTACTAGTCGTACTAGTAGTACTAGTAGTATCTACATACTACTACTCCTACTACTACTACAGTACTCTAGGTAAACTGGCTTCTCGATCTAGTATTTAGAGATGGATAAGCGCATTTGTTTGTTCTGTGTAATGAAAATATCTATACAGGTATTATATAGCACGCATGTTTATGTAGTTTATCAGATGTCTGGTCTACACAGGCCCAGCCTAGTTTTAAGATCTGATAGCCGTTATATTGTTTGCTGATGTGACGCGACTCTTGGGGACTCGGATGGCCGCTTATAGGATTCACGTGGACTTGCATTCGCATGCTTCAGACCGAAAGACAAATTGTTACAATGATATTGCTCAATGGTGTTCCGGACTAGAATCCGGAGTTAGATATATTTTTTTCAGCTCTCACTGAATTTCACAGAGCCGCTAGGTATTTCGAGTTAAATTAAGCTTAGTACGAATTGGATTAAGATCTGTAAGATTAACTTGTAAGTAAAGAAATACCTGCTTTAGGGCTAAAATACGTGTCGCCTTCCCCCTGGCGAACCTTATACATGGTTCTATTATCTACCAAGTTAGTCGAGGAGCATGTAAACGCTGAGCTGACCTTTCGTGGCTAATGATCTGTGAATACTTTCCATGCTTGTTTTGTATTGGAAACAAAAGACAATCTACTATGTAAAATCATAACCTTTGAGAATTATTTCGATACATACTTGCAAACTATCGTACATATGTAAGAAATGGATCAATCTCAAACAATAAATGATTATATTGGCGTAGTAATCTTTAGATTTAATCTCAGACAATATTGATAGCTGTCTGGATAGTAGACTGAAGCCTTTACAACTTACAGCTTTAAGCCGTTTAAGATTTTGACCTTTCCACTCTGGGAGTTTCGGATTAAATATCACTCAGCGTTGCAGACAGTGGGCTTAAATCTTCTCGTTATGAGAGGACTCGTGTCAAACATTGAAAAGCAATAACAATAATGATTGGGATAATTAATCGGATAGGCCGACTCCAAATTAGACAATTGAATGCTTGTGTAAACTGGATAGCTGATTAACATACATATATGTATATATGCATGGTATACATTTTTGTTACACGCAGACAGAACAAGAAATTCCCAACCAAAGAATCCACCACCTCTGGCTCAGTTAGCATAGAGAACCTGACTGTTTCTCTAATCACTAGATCATAGGTTCTCAAACTTATTTCGTGTACTGCCCACCTTGACAGCTAATTAACTTCTACCGCCCCCTAAATTAACTTATTTTAAATATGCCTAGTGCGTTATATGCCTCCTCCCCTCCAACTTTAACGCCCTGAAGATGAGATATACTGCACTAGAGAAAGCCCAGTCCGAAAAGTAACGATATGTCACCTTGAGGCTCATAAAATGTGCGCACACGTAGCCCAGTCCGCTGCCCGTATTTCTGAGGCGGGTGAAAACGCCAGTAAACTTCGCGTCATAACAAGTGGGGTCAAAGTAAACAGGCTCCTCGGTTATACAAGTTTTCATGAGCGCTGTAGATTAATTTAATCATAATTTGTAGGCTCGCCGGCTCGTTTGAATGCGGCGGCGTTTTGCAATTTTAATTCAATGCAACACAACCTGCCGGCTTATCGCTACTCGGAGGCGGTTAATACACTTCTATCTGAACTATCGCAGGGGGTTTCTTTGCTGCGTAACGGCGATGTTGCTGCTAAACAGACGTCGTTGTATTGCCCCTTTTAGCTGAAGGAATCTAAAAATACTTACTTTACGTTTTTTTCTACATATACTAGCACTAGAATTGGAGAAACATTTTGATTTTTGAAGTATTTAATAACGTTCATTACAACTAGTAAGCAATAAACTTATGTTTTGGATATTTACTTTTTCCGCAAAACAGCAACGCTCGAGCTGCTGCCTTTAACTGAAACAAAAAATAATGATTGATAATAACACAGTCATTATTATGTATTTGTAAATATACTACTTGTATGTATGTTTGCACGCGGAAACAGAAGGTAAATTATGCAAATTGTGATTATATTTTTATTGTAATACAACGTAAACATTCTCAAAAGTTTACATCGTCCATTCAAGAAAACATTAAGCACACGCCGGAAAGAAAATACTCATTCGACCGCCGCATAACCGTAATAATAAAAAAAAAAACAAAATATGCAACAGTTCCATAATTAAAAGTACACAGTCACGTGCTACATAGGCGAATTTTGCGAAATATTGTTGGTTGAATGAAGTGGGGTGAACCAATGGCGAGCGGAATTTTATTTTTAGGATTATAAAACGTGCAAGCATCTGCAACTGGCCTGTAATAGGATTGTAGGAATGTGACTTCGTGTATTATAGCACTTAATAATTGATGATAATAGCAATATTAGCTGACTATTCATTGGTAACCAGACTGTAAGAATGGAAGTCTTAGTTATTCATCCAGTTTGTATAAGTGCATTTAGTTTTAGTTAAAATGCGAGGTATTAGCGGTTGGTCCAAGATGCGTTGGAATTGCTTCCAGTACCGACTTCCGACTTTCCGGGGACGGTAGATTAACAAACATTACTGGAAATATCAAGATATTGATATTTTTTTACATTACTATTATATTTAATATATTATTATTGCTTCTTATATCATCTTTTTTTCATTTTTATTTTTACTTTTTTTTATATTCATGGCTCCAAACACATGCCGTCCGTGCCTTTTGAAATTTGTAGCTACATTGTATTTTTTTCCCATTTTTCCACTCATCCTCGGATATCGATACATAGAATATATTGGGCATCAGCACATTGCAAGTACAGTGGAACAGCGTGTAACTTGCTGACGGATCAGCCGATTCACAAGCCAATGGATCCGCGTTTTAAGGCGAGCTCGCGTTCCCGTCGGATCGCGCGCCGCCCCCCGGTTTTACGAGGCCGGTCATAAACCGGGCTGAAGGCGGATTTCTATTTCGGAATCTTTATATAACAGTGCGCGTCCTTTGTTTAGACCGCCTTGGCGCTTTTTAAAAGCTTCCGTGTACCACAATGGCCGGGGGCCGTAGCGAAACGGACTATCGAAGTATGGGCGTGTTTAGTTGTTTACGCAATAAATTACTGTCGATAATATATTTGTGGCGCTGTTTGCCGGTAACGTGGTACATGTGAATCGTCGAATGGTTTGTTTTGCGGCCGTAAATCGGCGTTTTAATGGGCGGAGGACGGGTTTTTTTTTTATTGTTCACTCATAGCAACAGTCCCGATGGTTCAGTAGCACCAAGGACAGCGCATTTACTGCCAGTCGTAAAACTTGAACTCAGACAATGTCTAGCCTGCGTCTGATTACAGTAAATTTTACCTAACGACCAGACTGTATCGCCACGTGTAGCTGTAGGTATGTAGTATGTCACTTAACTCGGGTTCAGTGTACAGCTTCGGTATCTCCTGTCCCGGGTGCGTTTTATAGGAGGCATCCGGGGTTATGCGCGGCCAGAGTGGGAGCTCGGACCGTCCAGTCAACGACCTCGGGAAGGAACTCCAGGTGGGGTGAAGGCCCGTGACGAGCCGACGAGGGAGAACACCGGTGCGTCCCGAACGGAGTTCCCGGAGAATCTTATTGCTTATATCGGAATCTTATATCAGAAATTGTAAGACAGATCCTTCAACTGCCTTATTCATAACTAGCTGTGCCTCGCGATGTTATCATATGTGATGTGTATTACATAACGTTAAAAGTTTATAAACATATTAAGTATTTCCTGGACTCACAAAATGTAATGTACTTTGTAATCCCTATTTCACGCGTGATTATTCCCCTGTTTAATTACAAATTATTCAGAATTCATTGAATGACTGATAATTTTATTCCAATACTAATTTAATAACAGATAATCTGTTTTTATCACATGAAGTTGGTTCTAAATCATTAAACCGTTTCGAAGTTGTTGCGTGATTGATAAACGGTTAATATAAGTGAACGTGTAGCTAAAATAATCGTCCTTTGAAACTGTTGATAGCTAAGGGAATATGGACCGAAATGGCCGCGGGATATGCAACTTCATTTATATATGGAAAAATCCATAATTCATCTAGTAAATTGGCATCCCCTCCCACGTATATACATATATGTAGGTCGCAAAGTATAAATATGCGAGTTCATTTTATTTCAATACACTTCTAAACCACAACCGGTAACCAGCGTACATATAAAAAAAAAATTGAACAAATCCAACATTTTCAGTGCACGCTATAAAATATGGCCGCAAACTTTTCAACGACTTTCATTTTCGCATTCTCACTTCAATCCTGAACAACTATAAAGCCTACTTTCAATGGCAATGCACATTCCAATCGTACAAATGCAAATGTGTACTGTACTTTTCGAAAAACGAATCGGCCGGACACACGGCCGTGGCGCGTTACGTTCCATGCACATAACCGAAACGGTATGCAACGAAATCCGTCAAATATATAGGAAATATCCGTTAGGGCACGAACGGATTCGAACGGCTTTATAAACCGCAGCTGACATGCGAGGAACGGCGCGCAACACGGAAAAAAAGCCCAACGAATTCCCCGAACCGAATAAACCGTGTTCTCGCTCCAACCCCAATTACATACCTTTTCTCCCGTTGTAACGGGCAAAACTAAAAAGTACACACACACTCAATTACATTAGCGTAGCCGTGCAGCGTGCGGCAAAATTTCAATAGCACAGGAGCCGTCCGCGGAGAATCTTTCGCCCTAACTGATACCGTTTTAATTCCTGCTCTCTGCACGTGAGGTCCAAAGCGAAACGGTATCCCAGGTGATTCGGCAGATTTTATTAAAAACAGCTCCGGTACAAGCGGGCTGCGCGCAGATTAGAGGCAATTTTTCATCGACGCCAAACTATCGCGCCGATGCCAATCGATGTGAAAAATATTATCTGAAAAATATG
Source organism: Agara michaeli (assembly GCA_018245675.1). NCBI lineage: Eukaryota > Metazoa > Arthropoda > Insecta > Lepidoptera > Hesperiidae > Agara > Agara michaeli. Next base: position 3,838 of record DWDX01003055.1, on the reverse strand, counting down.
ACACTATCAACATTGCGCCCTCATTGTCTGGACAAAGGCCAAGGAGTTCGGCGTTTCACCGTTTCCATCAAAATACAAACTCGGAAGAGAAAGAGAGATAGGATGTTCGAAATCAATTTTCCCGATTCGTATATCACATATGTAACACGTATTTCTATCTCGCGCCGACTTCGGTGAAGCGAATTGAAAAAATTGCGTCAATGTGAATTGATGGATGATATTATTAACTTGTCATTGAAACTACCCTTTATCTGCAATTCCCTTAGCGAGTTGAAAAATATCAAAATTGAATTACATAAGAATCATAGCCATTACACGAGTTCTACCACAATTTTGAGTAAAACCGAACAGTAACAATTTTCTTGCCTTTTATCTTCTGGAATGTTCTTTTACCGGTCCCAAGCGAGAAGTCAAAAATTTGCCGCCATCATCATAAATCATGATCCAATCCTTTGAGGTATTACCTCGGCGACCACTGCCGCTCGGTTTCATAATGGTATAATCAGTTTCGATCACGCCGTCGCCAGTCTTTGAGAGGGACGACATTCTTCGTACCCTCAAAACGTGGAGCAGCGGTGACGCTTTACACCCGTTATTACCAAACGAGGTATTTCATCTTGTGTCTTTTGTTAACCTGTGCCTCCTCCATATAGCTGTCACCTTCTGCCAGCTTATCAGACGGTATATTAGAAAATTCCTCGCTTCTTATTAGGCGCAGCTGCGCCCTACTTTCGCGGTGTGTGCCACCGGGATCACGGATGTCGTGGTTTTGAGAGGATTACGGTAAAGATAAATATATACATTTTATTAAATTGGCACAAAAAACACCCTCTATATACAACTCTAAAACGTATTAAGGCAACTAGCTTTGAAATTGGAACTCTTTTTATGGATCACCAGCAACACCTCGCGGTTTTGCTTACGTGGAAATATGTTTACGGGTTATAAAGATTTAATTCGAAATTTAAAAAACTTCGTATCTATCTCCCATTACGTCGTTCTGGCCCCAAGCTAAATCGACAACCTACTTTATAATTGTTAGATGTATTTTATTACAGTTTGGTCTATTTACTTAGCGGTTAGGTACAGTCAGTTCTACATCGAGAGTATAGTTGCTATGTCCACTAGATGTCGCTATGCTTTGTACGTTCGAAAAGTTCTCCGTGCCACAACCATTGACAAATTATTAATACACTTAGTGCTCGACGTTAGAAAGTCTCTCAATAAATATAGAGACATATAAATAAGGTCTCGCGATTTCATCGCATTACGAGAATCCCTTCAAAGCGTCCATTTCCTTTCCTTCCTATTTGTGTGACAGCTCGTGTGCACCGCACTTACCCTGAGCAGATTACGGAAGATACCCTTTTAGCTTACGGAAGTTTGTACGAAAACTTATACGGATGTCTGATATTACAAAAAAAATATTAATTTGTATCGATATCAAAAATGGATTTACAACGAAAATACATAAAAAACTTTAAAAAAAAAAAAATTAATAGATAAATATCACATTGCATCTTTCAAATTGAAAATGGTCTTCCTATGGCAATAAATAACATTATTTTTCATATTAGATTGATGTATCTAATATGTATAACTTAAGTAACATTATAATCGCTTTGCAGAAACTAAGTACAATATTTTCAAAAATTACTTTCCCTTGTATTATACTTTGAAATTTGTTGTTCTCACGACCAACTTCTGTGCCGATCTGCTGATTACTATCCTAATACCATTAATCACACTAATAACTTTATTTTACTATCACTATATACCGATCATTATTCACTTGTCTGTATATATTATAAAAACCGAGCGCCAAAGTTTAGCTCGTCATAACCGTAGACAATAGAACGAGTTTCTTTAATATTATCTGTTGCTTAGCTGTAATACAAAGTTGGGCGTATTACACTCACGTCTAATAAAAACGAATGGCATAATAAATTTTATTCCAAGCGCGTTCTATTTTTAAATTTATATTCTTCTTTCGCCATATTTATAGCACCCGCCGGAATTATGTTAACCGGATACAATTATCCCTAAGTCGCGTAGTTTTCTTTTAATTTAGAAACGAAGAATCTTAGCTGCCAGGGCTTATATAAGTCTGACCTAACTAAACTAGATTTCTTCCAGTTTGTTGTTTTATACTGCTGGTTTCGTTAATATTTAAATAAAATAATGCTTTTTCGTATTAATTTTGTCTATAGAAAGTACATATATAACAGATAATATTAATAATAATAAATATTGTGTAAGTATAAAATCAAACATTCAAAGATTTAAAAAATCTATCACTCAGTAGGACAGTCAGATTAATAAATTGTTAAAGTAAAATACTAATAGAAAAAGATTCTTATAATAAGAAAATATTCTACGAGTATATTCTTAATAAAAAAAACTATTTCCTTTAATCATAATAGGTTATATACAATTCATATTTAATTTGAATCAAATATAATAACAGCCATCTACTTAAAAATAAACTCCATTCACTTTCAACCTGGTAACAAATACTATCCATAAATATAAAGCCGACCATGAGAAAAATAGACCATACTAAGATAACGATACGAAACCGTATGTTTGCATTTGAATATCTAAAACTGGGATCGTAACCCATTTCTAACGAAATAGTAACCATAGCAGCCTTCTCACATTTAATGCAAATGATTCCGTTCGAAAACTTTTATTGTCGTTGCTCGTTCGCGCCAAATCGTACTGTTTCATTACATCTGTAATATAATTTCCGTCCCGCCCGCAGCTGGGAATGGTCAACCGATTTACTTTTTTTAATTGCTTCACTTTGAAAACATTTGAAATATTAAATGCCGACAGATGTTTGTTGTAGGCGGAACACTAATAGGAACGAAATGTCTCTCTAGAAATCATCACATAAGGAAAAAGCGTTATGCCCCTGCCATGTGGCTTTCCCTCTCTACGTGGGTTCCATGCGTACTTTAAATTACCTTATCATTAGCATTTACGCGTGAAAAAAATACTTCGTTTATTCGTTCGACTTTTCGTTTAAGCCATATAAGGTACGGTGGTGACATCTTCATCTCGGCTTATCTCGAATCCGTGATAGGTAGGCTATTTCGGTCCAAATGTATTTTTGTCTAAGTAAACACAGCCGATTCCAGGTATCTGCGACAGCCAACAAACGCGCTTAGCCGTCCCTTCCCGGGCGTTATCTTAATGACTAACAATCCATTCGAACGAGGTGCGCCGTACGGCCCGAGCGCTTGCCCTAAAAAGTGGAAATTTAGGGCTAAATGTAATTTATGATGGAACTAGCCAGTCGCCGGCAGCTCCGCCCTCATATTAAAGTTTAATTCAGTATCTTGTAACAAACTTTTACTATATTAAATTCGCTTGGATTGCTGGATTTTAGGCTGAAGGGCTGGAGGCTGACATAGGCTACTTCTTCATAGAAAATACTTTTTATTTAAATAAGCGCTATAGATTCTATTGCTGGCGCAATAACGGTGTAATGATTGAGTAAAATAAAATATTCTGACTACGCCGGCCAAGCCGCGGGTAACAGCTAGTACTTATATAGACATTTTTGTTACACCCACATATATGTAAACAAATTTAATGTGCTCATCACACCAAAGTTTGTCCGGGATGGAAAACGAACCCACGACTTCCAGCTTAGAAGACAGGGTCTCTAATCACTCGGTCAAGAATCCAGTCTAGATCTGGTAATAATTTACTATTCCACTACTCGACACCGATATTTAAACAATAGTCTACCAAACTACTACTATGTTATCGTCTCACGCTGCGGCGCTCGCGCGTGGGGAATACGGGCCTCGAGGCTTTCCTCTTTACC